>APFE031695875.1:12429-27771 GCA_000404065.3 Pinus taeda | reverse complement strand
TTGTATCCGTTAATTAAAGTCATCAAAAGTTATATATAGAGAAAAGATACAACAATGCTTACAAGTACAAGTAACATGTTATCAAAGATAAAGCAAAGTAATATTATATAGGTATGTTCAAAATTTGGAAGCATTTGACATCTTCAACTATGATTTAGCCATTGTTACTGTGTGTTTTTAATACCATGGATTTTGTGTGTCTGTGTGTTTTTAATACCATGATTTGTTTTTACTCTACTTGTACTCACTTTGGTAGATTTGTCAACATGAACTTCAAGACCATTTTCAGCTGAGTCATACTTTAGTTCATGCTCCAACGTGTCTTTCATGCTATCATATATTATTCCAAATCCTTTAGGGAACGGGCCTTTTGTATGAAAAGAAGAGATGAATATTGTTTGTGTATTAGCAATAGTAAATTTTTTGGCAAGTTCCTAATAATAATTGGCCTTGAAAGGTTTACTAGATGGATAACATGAATTTGAAGTTGTCTTCTATGTAGATGAAAGTCACCAATAAGATTTCGAAAGAAAAATATATGGCATGTAATTAGGGCTATCATTGCTAAGGCCATCTGTAAAACTATAATTCAAAGATATTTATCTGGATTTCTTTTAAAACAATGTAAAGGCAATAGTTGTTTTTTTTTTCTAAAAATGCATAAAATGTGTTTTTAAATAAAAATTTAAAGAAGAATACAAATAATATTCAAGAATGTGTAAAAGGGAATAATGTTGAAGTGAAATTGAGATAGAGAAAAATAAAAATTGATAGATTTCCTAAAGGGAAAGCAAAGCTAGAAGTATGAATAGTGTCTATCAATTTTAATTGTGATTTATTTGGGAATAAAAGCTATAAGGAAAGACTTATAATAATTTATATGATTCATGGTGGGTCCCTCCTTAGATGGTGTTAATGAAATGTCCATTGTCAATCTACCGTCAAACTTGAGATGTGTAAGGGGGGCTTCATAAGTCCACACAACTCTTCCTCCTGACTTAAGATAACATTTCTCACACATCATATTTCAATTCCTCTAAAGATTTCCTCTTCGAGGATGGATAACATGAATTTGAAATTGTCTTCTATGTAGATGAAAGACATCAATAAGATGTCGAATGAAAAATGTATGATGTGTAATTGAGGCTACCATTTTTAAGGCCATCTGTAAAACTACAATTCAAAGATATTTATCTCGATTTCTTTTAAAACAATATAAAGACAATAGTTTTTTTTTCTTTCTAAAAATGCATAAAATGTGTTTTCTAAATAAAAATTTAAAGGACAATAAAAATAATATTCAAGAATGTGTAGAAGTGAATAATGTTGAAGTGAAATTGAGATAGGGAAAAATAAAACTTGATAGATTTCCTAAAGGGAAAGAAAAGCTAGAAGTGTGAATAATGTCTATCAATTTTAATTGTGATTTATTTGGGAATAAAAGTTATAAGCTAAGACTTATAATAATTTATATGATTGATGGTGGGTCCTTCCTTAGATGGTGTTAATGAAATTTCCATTGTCAATCTACCATCAAATATGGGATATGTAAGGGGGGCTTCATAACTCCACAAAAATCTTTCTCCTGACGTAAGACAACATTTCTCACACATCATATTCCAAGTCTTTGAAAGGTTTCTTCTTCTAGGATGGATAACATGAATTTGAATTTGGCTTCTATGTAGATGAAGTCATCAATAAGATGTTGAATGAAAACTGTATGTCGTGTAATTGGGGCTAACATTGCTAAGACCATCTGTAAAACTACAATTCAAACATATTTATCTAGATTTCTTTTAAAACAATGTAAAGACAATAGTTGTTTTTTTCTAAAAATGCATGAAATATTTTTTAAAATAAAAATTTAAAGAAGAATAAAAATAATATTCGTGTAAAAGTGAATAATGTTGAAGTCAAATTGAGATATAGCAAAATAAAAATGGATAGATTTTCTAAAGGGAGAGAAAAGCTAGAAGTGTGAAAGTGTCTATCAATTTTAATTGTGATTTATTTGGGAATAAAATCTATAAGGTAAGACTTATAATAATTTATATGATTGATGGTGGGTCCCTCCTTAGATGGTGTTAATGAAATGTCCATTGTCAATCTACCATCAAACGTGGGATGTGTAATGGGGGCTTCATAAGTCCACACAACTCTTACTCTTGACTTAAGATAGCATTTCTCACACATCATATTCCAAGTTCGAGTACCGATGTCAATGGACATCCTTTAATATTTCCATCAACTTAAGAAAGTAAGCTAAATTAAAGGTTAATTATGTCTCGTTTTGGTTTAAAGAATATTGGAGACTCTCGATAAGAAGATAAAGATATAGATTAAACTTATGTAATATTAAGATAAAAAATTAAAAAATATGAACATGTAACTCAATAAAATAATTATATGCCACCATAAAATTAAAGAATTATAGTTCAATTAGAAATAATATATATCCCTCTACTTTAGATTTAGATTTATTAATAGAAGAGGTTTTCATAAATTTACTTAAGGCAACTACACTGCTTGATTATCTATTATTGAATCATTGATATATTTATTTTTTATTAATTTGATTCTTGCTCATTATGTTGTACTTAATGTCTTATTGTAGTGAAATAAAATACATTTGAAGAGTAAGTTGAGTTTTTCCTACAATCTATGTATTTGAAGAGTAAAATTGAATTTTTCCTACAATATTGGTTTGCCTAGAAAGACTTTTACAAAATCCTTGGCTTAAAAAAAATGATTTTTTCCAACAATGTTGGTTTGCCTAGGAAGAAAATGAAAAACAATTAAATTGCACTCTTTGAAATTTATTTTCTAACTATGAATTGATTTTTAACATTATACAACTCAGTTGCAATAAGGGTATTTGAGGGGCTAAATCTATCTTGACCTACACGAAGATACCAGAATACCAAATATGTGAAGAAATATACCCAGAACACAGAGCAATAAGAAATAACAACATGTATTTTATTATTTAGAAAGGAAAGCAATGTTCACTTGCCTCTTCGAGGGGGCAACCTCCAATAGAGTTGGGCTCAATTACAGAATAAGACACGACACTCCTCAAGGGGAGTCTCTATCCTTTATATAGGATTCATACATGCAATACCATGGGTCAGTGCCATGGTTCTTATTAATACCATCTATCCAATACCATGGCCCATTTGCAACTAACTATGGTCCCTTCTTTAAATGCGGGTCAACCACTTACAATTATTACTATGGACTTTATTGACTCTTTAACTAAATATAACTATGATTCAACGTTATAACATAAATAAGGGGGTTAGGGTTGGACCCTAACATGCCCTGTCCCATAAAAATAGCCTTGTCCTCAAGGCTGAAGCTGCAGAAACTGCTGAAGAATAGTGGTTAGTTCCCAGGTCGCATCTTATGGAGAGGTGTCTTTCCACTTCACGAGGACTTCCTTGATCATGCGGCCACGCAGGTGCTGTTCTTACATGTCAAGAACCTTTGCAGGTTGGAGCTAGATTGAACCTTCTTCATCTAATTTTGGTAGACTAGTTTGAATTCTGCAATGGTTCCCAACCACTTTCTTGAGGCATGAGACATGGAAGACGAGATGGATTTTTGTAGTGGGTGGCAAGGCTAGCTTGTAGGCTACTTCTTCGATGCGCTGAAGTATTTGATATGGTCCGTAGAATTTTGGAGATAATTTTTGACAACCCTTGTCTTTGAGTGATGTTTGCTTATATGGTTGTAGCCTCAAGAATACTTGATCCCCTTCTTGAAATTTGCGCTCTGAATGACGTTGGTCTGCTTGTTGCTTCATGTGATTTTGAGCTTAATGGAGATTCTCTTTGATGTGGGCCAGCATGGTTGCACAGTTCTGTTGGAGTTGATCCACTGCTTGTATCTTCAAGCATCCCTAGACATAAGAAGTAGGTGAAGGAGGGAGTTTACCATAAACTGCTTCATATGGAGTCATTTTGGTGCTGCCATGATAGTTTGTATCATACCAACATTCAGCTAGAGGTAACCATTGTACCCATAGATGTTTCTTTTCTGAAGTGAAACACCTGAGGTAGGTCTCTAGACATTTGTTGATTGGTTTAGTTTGACCATCAGTTTGGGGATGAAAGGAAGTACTGAGTTGTAGTTGGGTACCTTGTAGCCTGAAGAGTTCCTGCCAAAAGTTACTAGTGAAGATTGGGTCACGATCAGACATAATGGAAGTGGGCATGCCATGTAATTTGAAGATCTGGTCCATGAAAGATTGAGCCACCAAAGTTGGTGTAAAAGGGTGGGGTAGGGCACAAAAATGAGCATACTTAGAAAGCATGTCCACAACCACCATGATGAGTAACTTGTTGCCTAACTTCGGAAGACCCGTAATGAAATCCATAGAAACCTCCGTCCAGATTGAGGCAGGGATGGGAAATGGTTGTAATGTGCCTAGGGATTTGATTGTTTCTCCTTTGTGGTGCTGACACACATCACACTCAGCTACAAAAGTAAGAATGTCCTTTTTCATGCATGTCCAAAAGAATGAATGTCAAGTGCGAGCATAAGTCTTCTAAAATTCTGAATGGCCTACAGCGGGAGATGAGTGCAACTCTGCCAAAATGCGACTTTTGAGGGTGGATGTTGGTGATATCACTACTTTTTCCTTGTAGCGAAGAATCTCATCCTGCCAAGAGTAGCCTGCTGTGGAATTTCGATCCGCCTGCAATTTATTAATGAGTTGGGAGAGCAAAGGATGTGAAAACCATTCCTTGTGAGTCTCTTCAATCCACTTTAGAATGGGAAGAGAGATTGCTAGCAGGGTGCTTCCCTCCTCAAATTGGTGTGATAAAGCATCTGCTACAACATTTTTGTGCCCTTTCTTGTAAATTATCTCATAATCATATCCCAACATTTTGGCTAGCCATTTAGTTTTTTGTGGCGAGGATAGGCATTGCTCCAAAAAATATTTAAGGCTTTGATGGTCTGTGCGGATTTGGAAACGCCACCCCAATAAGTATGGTCGCCAGGTGTCCACTGCATGTAATATGGCCATCATCTCCTTCTCATAGGTAGATTGTCCCATATTTTTCCCACTTAGTTGTTGGCTGGTGAAGGCTAAAGGTCAACCTTCCTGCATTAAGACAGCCCCAATACCTGTACCTGAAGCATCACATTCAATCACAAAAGATTTGGTGAAGTTAGGTAGTGCCAATACGGGAGTGGAACACATGGAATTTTTGAGAGCTATAAATGCTTATTGCACTTCATCATTCCAGAGGAATGAATTTTTCTTGAGAAGGTGAGTGAGGGGTCTAGCAATGCAACCATAATTGCATACAAATTTGCGATAGTAGCCGGTGAGACCCAAAAATCCTCTCAAGCTTTTCAAGGTCTTTGGTTGAGGCCAATCCTGCATTGCCTAGATCCTTTTGGGATCCACCCTGACACCTTCACGCCCCACAAGGTGGCCCAAATACTCAACTTCTTCCATGCCAAAAGAGCACTAGGACAAGCTGACAAATAATTTATGCTTGTGATGCAGTTGCAAGAGGATATCTACATGCTGAAGATGTTTTTCCCATGTGAGGTTGTAGATGAGGATGTCATCAAAGAAACAAAGACAAATTTTCTGAGATATGGTTTGATCAAGTGATTCATGAGGATCTGAAAAGTGGATGGGGAATTATAGAGAGAGAATGTCATGACTAGGAATTCATAATAGCCTTCATGAGTTCGCAAAGCAGTCTTTGGAATGTCTACTTCTTTCATGCGAATTTGGTGATAGCCCGAGCGAAGGTCAATCTTAGTAAAGAATTGAACCCCATTTAGTTCATCCAGCAAATCATCAACAACCAGGATGGGAAATTTATCTTTGACCGTCAGCTTGTTGAGGGCCTTGAATTCTGGACACATACGCCATTCCCATATTTCTTTAGCATCATGACCACAAGTGATGAATATAGACTAATGCTAGGATGAATGACACCAGCTTCGAGGAGTTCCTTGATGATTTTTTCAGTTTCATTCTTTTGGGTGAAAGGATATCTATATGGGTAGACATTTGGTGGTTGTGCCCTTGGGACCAAAGTAATGCTATGATCATGTTCCCCTCTCGAGGGTGGAAGCTCATGAGGCTTGTCAATGACCTGCAGATGGTTGTTTAAGACTTGTTGCATCTCAAGATGAATATGAAGGGAAGTGGGTATGAAGGCCTGGATGGCATTAAGTTGGGCTATAACTCCATGGTGGCCCTTTTTTAACAATTTTTCCATCCTATGCGAGCCGATGATAGAAGGACCACCTCCCTGGAGTCCGTGGAGGGTATGTGTGTAGTTATTCTGCATAAAGCTCATATATAACTCTTGGAAATCCATTGTGATTGGGCTGAGTGTGCAGAGCCATTCAACACCTAATACAATGTCACACCCACCCATGTTGATGGCAAATATGTGGGTCTTTCAGTGATAATCCCCCATTTGAAGTTTGACATTTTCACAGCAGCCTTCACATTTCATTGTCCCCCCATCAGCAATCTGGACCTGGAAATTAGAGAATGCTCTAACAAAACAATGCACTGCTTCAGTGACTCTTTGATGGATAAAGTTATGCATACTGCCACTATCAATCAAGACTATTACAGGGCGATGCTTAATAAAACCTTTGATTTTGAGAGTTTGGGGAGAAGAAATTCCTGCCAAAGCATGAAGTGAGATAACTGGTTCTCCAGGTGTAGCTGGGAGTTCATTGTCTGGCTGGTTGTCCTCATCTTCCTCCTCTGGTCCCTTAATTGTGGGGCTTCCTCAGATGAACTGTGATCAATAGCAGCAATTTGAAATAATTTGGGTTCCTTGAATTTATTCCCCAGGGAGTATTTCTTATCACAGTAATAACACAATCCTTGTTTTCTTATTTTGACCATTTCCACTAGTGACACCTTTCGAACCTTAAGTGTTTGGGTAGTGCTTGGAACCTGGGTGGGGCGTCCCTTGGCTATGAAATTTGGACGAGTCGATTGTGCCGCTAACGCGCGTTCTACTTCACGAGCTATCTTGCAAGCTGCTAGCCATGAGAATGGGTGTTGCAATCATATGTGGGCTTGTATGGTGTCTTTGAGACCACTAACAAAAAATTCCAAGTAGAATTCATTTGCTAGACCTCCTCTGCGGAAGGCTAATGCTTCAAAGGCTTTAATATATTCTTGCAATGTGCCTGTCTGTCGGAGCTTAATAAGATGACCCAAAAAGTTAGATTCATGGTCAAAGTGATCATAAAGGGCTTTTGAGAATATCTGCCAAGTCATTGGCATTGCATAGCAGCATTTATGGCACTGCCACCATTTCCATCTTTCTTGGTCCAAGTACAGGCTTCCCACACTTAGCTTAGTCGCATCATCTCTGATGTGATTCAATGTGAAATATTTCTCCATTTGTGCTAGCCATATGGCCAGATGAGAGCCATCAAATTTATACATTTCCAGCTTGGGTGGTCGAGGTTGGGACTATTGGTGGTTTTCAAGGTTTTCATTAAAATCATATGCCTCCGATTGTTCCCCCAACTTGCCCTTTGTGATTGTGTCATTTAAGGTTTGGATCTACTTCGTTAATGCCTTCAACTTTTGTTCAAGGGTGTCTATCTTTGCATTGGCCATAGCTTGAGCTTTGGTTTGTATCGTGCACATAGCCGGTGCACTTATCGTTGCTGTGAAAAAAAAATTGGGACCACCCGAAATTTTGACGCTAATAAGTGAATGGTACCACCTTGCTCAGCTCGTCGACCTGATTCTTATGGGCTAAGTCTCCTACAAGCATCCCAGGAGGGTCTCAGACTTTTTCTTTTTTTTCTCTGAAAGGAGTTTTACTCCTTGCTTAGGAATATTACAGTAGTCGATTCCCAGAAACGTTAATTCTGCCCAATGTCCTATGAGAATCACGCCCAGGTATAAGAGCCACACAAATAGTCAAATCTGTCGGTGAAACCCTCCACTGCAAGGTATGAGTAGAAATGTGGCAGTGATCGAATCCCTATTGTTAGATCTGAATGGTGGATTTGATTGTTGCAACTGTTATAGAGCTCAAACTGCTAGATCTGAATGGCAGATTTGAAAGATCTGATTGGCGGATCTGATGGATCTGAATGGTGGATATGATAGATTTGAATGGCGGAACTGATTGTTGCAGCTGCAAAAAAACCCAAACTCTTAGATCTGATCTGGCAAAGATGATGCGTGATCGAGAGAGAGACAAGGGAACTATCGTCTTAAAGAGTGTCAGGTGCTACATATTGCAATATACATATGGTTCCAACAGTAGTACTCGACCCAATCTTTCAGGGCACTAACCAAGGAGGATCAACCATACCGTTAGTTGTACAAACCCACTAACCTATCATACGCATGAGTAATCTCCCCAAGTGTTGTTCTCGGTGTCTTGTAGTATGAAGACGATTGACGATTTATCTATGGCGAGGCTTCAAGAGAGCCTAGGGAGCTTCTGATATACCCAGAGGGTACTTGGAAGACAGTCTATTTGTGGTTTTGTCTAATGTGCTACTACTCGAAGCGGTACCCATAGGGGTTACAAGGGAGTCCAACAAGCGTGACCACCTCTTGTATTTCCTCCATGCATGCCTCCCCAAATCCATGGGTTTATGCGTTGAACACCAGATCCCGTGGTTTAAAGACACCAGAACATGTCTCTAGCCAAAAAAATTCTACTAAAAATGGAGATCCCACTAGCCCTGGAAAGTGCTCTAATACCACTTGTTATGCTTTTGACTTGCGAGAAGATACCAGAATACCAAACATGCAAAAAAATATACCCAAAACACAGAACAATAAGAAATAATATCATGTATTTTATTATTCAGAAAGGAAAGCAATGTTCACTTGCCTCTTCGAGGGGGCAACCTCCAATAGAGTTGGGCTCAATTACAGAATAAGACACGACGCTCCTCAAGGGGAGTCTCTATCCTTTATATAGGATTCATATATGCAATACCATGGGTCAGTACCATGGTTCTTATTAATACCATTTATCTAATACCATGGCCCATTTGCAACTAATTGTGGTTTCTTCTTTAAATGCGGGTCAACCACTTACAATTATTACTATGGGCTTTATTGACTCTTTAACTAACTATAACTATGACTCGACCTTATTACATAAATAAGGGGGTTAGGGTTGGACCCTAACATGCTCATTATGATGTACTTAATGTCTTATTGTAGTGAAATAAAATATATTTGAGGAGTAAATTGAGTTTTTCCTACAATCTATGTATTTGAAGAGTAAAATTGAATTTTTCCTACAATATTGGTTTGTCTAGAAAGACCTTAACATTATCCTTGGCTTAAAAAAAAATGATTTCTTCCGATAATGTTGATTTGTCTAAGAAGAAAATGAAAAACAATTAAATTGCACTCTTTGAAATTTATTTTCTATCTATAAATTGATTTTTAACATTATACAACTCAATTGCAATAAAGATATTTAAAGGGCTAAATCTATCTTTACATCTTTATAACTCACCTATATTGTTCTAATGATGAAAAATTTTGTTATAAAAAATACTTTAAACATTTATTTCTATCTTGATTTAATATTGAATAGTAATAAATACCAATATTACGTTAACACTATTCCAAAACTTCTCGGAAAATATCTCATACCAATATAAAAACCATAATAAAATCCAATACATAATGAGATCAATAAATAATAATTTTGTTTTGTAATAAAAAAATCTAATTTACCACACCGTTCAATACAAAAAAAATTAATAAAATAATATTATTACAATTAATAATAATGAAATAAACATTATTACAATTATGTTAACATTGGTGATTTGTATCTCTACAACCCTTTACTTTCAATATATCATGAACTTGATATGATTTGAGATGATTCCTAAGTTGCAACAAATTCGGCTAGTTATTTTGATTTATGATGAACCTATAAATTCCTAGTGAGACCCAAAAATTTGTTATTCCATATCTTACAATTCTCTAACAAACAGATTTTGACTTTTGTCTCCAATTATGCTTTTAAAAAGGAAAATAAAATTTAAAGAAACTAAAAAATTATAATTTACTTTATTTTTATGGTTTTTTTGATGTGAAATATAAAATTATTTAAATATTTTGATTTTTTTAAATATTTACCAAAAAATAATTGTGTTGTTTAATTTTATTTAAATCCATCCAATAAATATTGTATTTCCTATCAAATTGTTCACATTGATTGACCACACGAGTAGAAGAGAATAAATTTGTAAGAATTAAATGCTTAATACGGAATTCAAAAATCTTAAGACTTTATGTAGAATTAAATGAACTCCATATTCATTTAATTTTTTTCTTATTGAGCGGGGACTTAAATAGCAGGTAGAAGAGTAATGAAATATTCAATTAATTTCAGAAAACTAATGGAAAACTAGAACTAAGATTTAATATTAAAGATTTAATAGCTGAGGAAACTTGTAACCGATAATGCTAGTTTAGAAAGTTTTTTTTTTTTTTTTTTTTTTAAAGAAAAAAGCAGTAATTTTTTATAATTATGATAATCGGCATGTACAGTATGTTGAAAAAGGGATATGGACCATACTTTCAGCCATATTACAAAAAGTATCATGTATGCATCTACAGAAAAAGTTAATCTGTCAATTATGATTGTGTTTCTGTTAGATCTAAATAACTTAATTGATAGAGAGATTAGACCCTTGTACAAAGGATAAGGAAAACAATACATGATACCTGTGCATAAGACGATGATTAAAGGATGGGTTCATGATACAAACTAGGATAGTTAAGTATTCCTATATACCTGGCATGGAGAATGGTTGAATTTGATACGTGATTGTTGCCCATTGTGATGCTCAGATGCCATCTTCTGCACTGAGTCTGCAAGCCCCTCTTAGATAGCCATCAGCAATCATATTCTGTGAGGTTTTACATGTGAAATGGAGAAAAGAGAAGTCTTCCAAATAGATGATATCCTTTGCAACCATTCAGAAAGATTTGCATTTTTTGAGTCGCCTAAGATCTGTGTTGGGCGAGTATTCAAAAAGGAGCAAAAAATAAGGAGACCATATAATGCCATGGCCTCCACTTTGTTGCATGTCCCTGGGCCAACATTCCAATAAATTGAAAAACTCTGGTCTTTGACTATGTTGATGTATATTCCGCATGCACACAAACCGTCTTTTGCAGCGCCATCAAAGTGAGCCTTCGGATAAATTGACTTTGAAGGGGCAGCCACATTAGATTTTTGTTTCATTTGCTGGGGAATATAAGGGAGGATAGAGAGATAATAGGGGATTATCTTATTGAATGTGAGTTTGAAATCCTCTTTGCTGTTTTGAAAAATCACTCTATTCCACTATTTCCAAACAAACCAGCCCATTATGAGGGGAATAGGTCTCCATATAACTTTCTGGGAGCCCCACCATTCAAAAGCTTCCATAATGGATGTATGGAATTTGTCGATGAAACCAAAGTGTGAAGCTAGCTTCTTCCAAAGGCCCTGTGTGTGGGTGCAGTTTAGAAATATATACATATTGTCCTCTGGTCTCAGATACACAGATTGAGCTGCCAATTCCTTTTTCGTAGATTGGTCTATGTGAAGTTTTTGTTATAGAATACAAGCCACCATAATATGATTATTTCCCATGGGCATCCAGATTTCCAAAATCCAATTGAAAATATTTTCCGGTAGTTCAGAAAGATTTATATAAGACTTAATGTCCTTTGTTTAACCAATTTCTTTTTATGCTGAATAGAAGATTTAGACTCTAAATTCATTTTGACAAAGTAAAAATGATGGACCGAAAGCTGGCTCTAATGACAATCTCTCCAATTTGATTACAATATCTTCAATATCCGGCTCTCTCTCCTTTGGATCTGTCCTCAGATCATCAGTCATTAAACTAATAAACTCATTCCCTTGTGAAAGTTCATACGTCTCTAAAATTAAGCCAGATTGAATTCATTAGTCAAATGCCTGCACAGCTATGTATGAGAAGCATATGAAACTGCCTACAATAATTATCTTACCACACATTTGTAGTGGGAATTTACAATATACATGCAGCTATATGCCCACATCAATTATTAACAAACTTATAAATGAACTGTGGCTGTGTAATTCAGGAAATATACATGGATATGCGCACACAGGTTTGAAGCACACAAAATCTCTCCACGCAATAGAGGATATGCGCACAGTAGGTCTATATTTAATTAACTGGTGTGCTCTTTAATTATACACAGCCCCTAATCAATATCTAATGCGCACTAACATAATCTTTTACAATGCAAACATCATATATATTATATATAATATATATATATATATATAAGCGTCCGCACAGAAGATCGCATACGCACCATAATTCTCACATGCAACAATGATAAATATACCAGCCTTTAACGCAGTCTCCATACACTATACGCAAGTTTAGTAACCACGTTTCAGTGCCACGGTGTTTTCCATGTAAACCACAGTGACAGTTCTTCTGTCCATATAAAACCCACGCACTTCTACCGGTCTACCGTTCTGAACGCATGGTATTTATAATTCACCACAGGGATACAATACGTTTTCTATAGAAATAGCGCACACACAGCAATTTTTTTTTAATACGCACATACAGTCCTGAGGTTAATAATACAAAAACAACTTTATATATGAGCTGCACAGAAAATTCACACGCAAGTCCTTACATAGCCAAATATATATTCCGCCCTCCACAGATACGCGCCCTCTTCATAATTCAGGCACTGCTTTTTTTCTTTTTATTAAGGAGCTGCGATTCGACTCTCTTCCCCTACTGTTCATACACACAATATATTGGAGTTCTACATGAGAGAATAATCCCTCCTTGGCGGCCAAGTTTAACATCTTTTTCCTTTCTCATCCATAGCTCCCTTAATTACAAAAGCAGTCACATATAGAAAAAGTAGCAATACATAGTTTTTTTATAACAACTAATCTAGCATGACTTATTCTAAGCCTATCTAGAAAAGATGGCATGTTTTTTTTTCTCCTTATTTAGTTCCTAATTTTAACTAAAAAAACATAGAAATAGCAGGCAAAGGATCCCACTCCTTGCCTGTAGATAATCTTTTTGACTTTTGGAATAAATCAAAAGATTTTTCCCCTTCTGAGTCACATGCTCCTGCATCAGACTCCCAAGGTAGAAAAATTCATGGTCTCCTGATCATGTGTTTTGTGGTCTTGATCTTCCTGGATCCCATACTTTGTTCTGCAACCGTCCAAATGCTTTATTCCTTTGTTGCCGCTGCATTTCTGTTGTCCTTTCCTCCATCTTCTTCTTTCTGCCAATCAGGTTCAAGTTCTGATTGAACTTGCTTGCTGCTATTTCTATTTTCCTCTATTTGGATTGCTGCATCATCAGCTGCCATATTTCTTCAATTTCTATGTCCAGCTTGCTGCTGTTGTTCCCAATTTCTATTAATTCAGCTGCTACCATAGATGTTGCTTCCGCTGCTGCCATAGATGTTGCTACCTCCCAAACTTCCTGTGCCTTTGCAACATGTTTTGGCTCATCAACTGTAAACACAATCAAATTGTTAGCATTAAAATCACAAGACCCACTGGTCTCAATTGTCGATCCAGTCACCAACTTTTCTTTCTGCAGCTTTAATTCTTTTTCAGGACTTAAAAAATTTTCACTGGCTTTCTCCTCAACTCTCTCTGGCAATATTTCAGCATGCTGATTTGTATTCACCATGAGACTGTCATCTAGTCTCGCCTTCTTACCATCTTCTGCTTCATGACTGTCCTTCATGAAAACTTCCCTGCCTAGTTTTCTCAGCAAATTAACCTGTGCATACGTTCTCTGTCTCTCCAGTTCTCTTCTCTGAAGATCTAGTTTCCTGTATAATTCAATAACTTCATTAGGAGTAGATTTTGGAAACTTCACATAACCTTTTATACCTTCAACAACTTTTGACCAATCTTCAGCTGGTCCTTCTTTCTCTACATCAACATTCTGATTAGATTCCTTCTTTATGATAATATCAGCCAATTGTCTTTCACCTGCAAACATACACAAATTGTCAGATTTAAAACCATGTGACCCCTTGTCCTTACTTGAAGTTTCAGCCTTCAAGTCTTCATCTTCACTATCTCCCAGAAATGCTCCTTGTTCCATTTCAACTTCCTCTTGACTCATCTTCTTGCCATTTACCTTAGCATCCTCTTTCTTATGTTCTCTACTGTGGCTTTTTCCTGAACCTCTACTATGACTATTAGTAGTCATCTTCTTCTCTTCTTTCTTCATGAGTTCCTTTACAACAAGCCTCTACAACAGCTAGTCCTCCTGGCTGCAATCTTACCTCACTAAGCTCTCCTCACCTAGTCTTTTGGTAAGCACGGGTCCTCCATCTGGAACCTCTTCCTGAGCAACACCTTTGCTCCTTCTAGGCTTCTGCAATCTCCCACTCTCTCCTGAGAACACTTCAGTTGTTCTCTCTATCCAATTCCTTATTGGATTCTTCAGGTTCAGTGCCACTCCTCTGCAACCATAAATTCAATTGATAAATTTCAAATAAAGAAAATCATCTCATCTTTACGATCTTGCAGGATCTTGTCTGCCATCCTGTTCACTTGCAATTGTGTATGCTGCATATCATATTTAAAATCTGATCTTCATCATTCATCACACATTCAAAAATACATTTCAGTTCAACAAACCTTCTTGCATTCATCCACCGCATGCAATTAATTTAACTTTAAAAAAAAACTTGAATCGTCAAACAGAGTTATTCCAGCTCTAATACCAACTTTCGCTGCTCCGGAATCCTTCTCTCCACAGGAAACTTTCCCTGCTCTAATACCACTAATGATGGACCAGAAGCTGGCTCTAATGATAATCTCTCCAATTTGATTACAATATCTTCAATATCTGGCTCTCTCTCCTTTGGATCTATCCTCAGATCATCATTCATTAAACTAATAAACTCATTCCCTTGTGAAAGTTCATACGTCTCTCAAATTAAGCCAGATTGAATTCATTAGTCAAATGGCCGCACACCTATGTATGAGAAGCATATGAAACTGCCTGCAATAATTATCTTACCACGCATTTGTAGTGGGAATTTACAATATACATGCAACTATATGTGCACAGCAATTATTAACAAACTTATAAATGAACCGTGGCTGTGTAATTCAGGCAATATACATGGATATGCGCACACAGGTTTGAAGCACACAAAATCTCTCCACGCAATAGAGGATATGCGCACAACAGGTCTATATTTAATTAATTGGTGTGCTCTTTAATTATACACAACCCCTAATCAATATCTAATGCACACTAACATAGTCTTTTACAATG
>APFE031695870.1:15329-32507 GCA_000404065.3 Pinus taeda | reverse complement strand
TTTTTTTTTTTTTTTTTTTTTTTTTTTTTTTTTTTTTTTTTTTTTTTTTTTGCTTGTACTTGCAAAACTGAAAGAGATTGAATTGCAACTAACTAAAATCTTATCTTGCTGAAATGAAAATGTGGAATTGAAATGAAATTAGGAAAGGACTAATCTATTTTGCTGAGATGAAATTGCAGGAATGAAATGATATGCTATGCTTGCGGAATTGAAATTGCGGAATTGAAATGGTAATCTATGAAAGCGAGAAATATCTAGTCTACGCTTGCTGAAATGAAATGAAAGCAAGAAATGTCTAATCTACTTTTGCAGAAATGAAATTGCAAAATGGAAATGAAATAAACTACTTGGCAGAAAGTTGTAGTAGAAAATAGAAGAAAAGCGGCGATCACAAATACTCTGACACTTCCCCAGCAACAGCGCTGAAAAGAATGGTGGGCTCTAGTATTGTAGCAATAATGCTGCAACTCTTGGGACTCCTTTCTTTACTTTTATCAACCCGGTAGTTCGTAACAAACTTGGAAGCAACGGTACTGTATGCACAAGTACTAGCTCTTTCCGCAGCTGTCACTTAGTCAGCTGGCACAAGTCCACTAGGGGCTCAAGCCAACTTCTATGAGCTCTGAGAAGAAGCTTTCTAACTGATGGATGGAAGCTAACTCGAAGGAAGCTAATATATTTGCAGAAATAAACTGAAAAGCTGAAAGCAAACGCAAACTCTAATTTTACCAGCTAGCTCTACTGATGCAAGAAAGAGGATACAAGCTACTGGGATAGATGCCATTGACCTCTAAGAAGATGAAATGCATGTATCTAAGCTATGTCTATAGCAAAATTTGAAAGAAATCTTTTTGTATTTTTGAATAAGTTGTCAAAATTATCATGCATGCGATTTAACTGTTTTTGACTGTGCAGAGGTGGATTGGTGAGAGGAAATGCTTGGAAGACGTCGGGAAGGTTCATAGAGGGCCTAAGGGGTCCCTAACACCCTTCCAGAGAGTTTCACAGAGTTTGGCTATCAAGAAACCTCATTCGTGAGCTTCTACAAGAAGTTTGCAGGGGTTCTATAGGATGTTTTGGAATTTCTACAGGATGTCTGTAATTTCTACAGGATGTTCAGAAATGGGATTTTGGAGGATGGATGGAGGAAGAAAGATGAAGTAGTGGGTATGGAGGTGAGCTAGGTGTGTGAAGAGGTCCAG
Organism: Pinus taeda; assembly: GCA_000404065.3. Taxonomy (NCBI): domain Eukaryota; kingdom Viridiplantae; phylum Streptophyta; class Pinopsida; order Pinales; family Pinaceae; genus Pinus; species Pinus taeda. The sequence continues at coordinate 31,305 of APFE031695870.1, read as the reverse complement.
GGCTTGGGGAATGGAGATGAGGAGTGGCAAGGATGGTGGGACTTGTCCAAGAGGCAGTCGAGCAATGTGGCACAAGGATATGGGGAATTAGGGCAAAGTGAGAAAATTGCGAACGTGAGGCAAGAATCCACGTTAGGGGATGGAATAGGTGGGTTTGATGGAGTACTGGCAGATAGAGAAATGGTACGGGTGCTCTGCAATTTGTTTTTCCAACTGAACCAACAAAGACTTGAAAGAAATAAAAGATCTAGTTATGCTAACCTAATCTGATCTAGCTAATAGTAAAGAGACTGAACTGAAGTTTACTTGCAATGAAACCATGTATAACCACTATGCAACGAAGCAATCAAGAATCAAACACTAATGGTTGCATGGGGAAGCAAAGATAATGTTTTTGGTGGTAGGAAGGTCACCTTGATTCCAGCTCCTGATCCCACTGAGGGAGAAGTGAAATCAGAGGTGCTTGATGACCCTTTTTGGAAGATCTCCCCTGTTATTATCCTAGCATCTCCTTGATGAGCATGAAAAGCCTATCTAATCATTAACCATGACCTATGTAACCATCAAGATGTTATTCTACTTAACAGAAATTATTTTGCAGAGACATAAAAAAACAAATAACAGTACATAAAGGAGGCCTTGGCTCTAAGGTTGGGCCCAACCCCAAGAGCTACAGGCTCCTATAAAGAACTCAGAGCTATGCCAAATAGATCTGCTTTTCATTATCCAAAAATAATCATCACAAGAAAGTTATACAGCAGTAGCTACAAGAAAATGAGCTGAGAAAATGACAGCACTATAGTGAAAAAATACAATAGTTCCAAAAGTAAACTACGAAGGCTGAGGCCTTCCTATTTATACACTACGAGGGGCCTAGCAGCCCTCCTAAATTCAAGGGACTTGGCTATTCCAACTGCTAGTAAACAATCATTCTTCCCAAAGCTGCTTGGCTGCCTTTAGGATTCGTTTTGGTGGCCTGTTGAGCTCGGAGTTGAGGGTGGAGATTTCGAGGAAGGGCCATTTAATGCCAGAGACAACCCTGCTATGAATCCTCACCTCAAGCTTGGATGTCACCTGGCCCATAATTGCTTGGTTTTTCTCCAAAAGTTTTCCAAAAAACTTGAAATAACCACGTATTAGCCTTCCTGGCAGAGTGACCACCCTTATTCGTTCAAATAACATAAACATACTAAAAAAACATGCATAATCTATGAAAAATGGAGGATTGAACAAGGACAATTAGGCAAAACGAGCCCAATAAGTTACCCAATTCAGGGCTCATCAATCTGGTACTTTTGGATCGCTTCCATCCCTTGGGTTTTCATTGTTGTAGAAGTTTCAGGAGGTCCATGCCTTCCTGCTCCATTATTTCTAAAATATTTGGGTCTTCAGTATCGGTCTCATTAGGTGTCATATCCAAATCCTTGTCCGGCTATGGAGGGATGTTAAGCTCAACTTCCTTATGCTGGGGTTGCGTGGATGATTTTGGTGTCTCTCCCTTTGCTGGGACATCACTCTGTGTTGTTTCTTGCTACAAGATCTCCTGCTTGAGGCGTTTTTCTAGATTTATCTGAGTAATTTAGTTGGTCAGCCCTTCATAGTGATTTTATGACTCTATGATCCCACTGTGGTTTCATTATTGTTGTATCCTTCTAGCCTTCCCCCTTCTACCAACTTTTGTGAAACCATCACCATCTCTATGAGTATTAGGCTTAGACTGCTCAGGTTTAGAATTTAATGTGAAATCTTGGATATGGTGCCCATGTTCATGGCATCAAGGACACTGGAACAATATCTGTTCATAGTCAATGGTTTGAGTCGATCTCTCATCCTCGAATTTGAGTTGGACTACTTCAGGGAGGGATCTAGAGATGTCCATTTCTACACATATCTGAGCACACATTGTATATTTTCCTTGTTGGGTTTCCTCGAAGAGCTTGAGAAAGCATCCCAGGGAGTTACCAATGGCCTCAAGAGTTTTTGGGATCCATTAATATAATGGAAGTGAATATAGTCAGATCCACACCGACATAGAGGTGAAGGTTTCTTATTCTAGTGTGAAGTTCTCCTTCCAGGGCCTCATGTCTAATCCCACTAATGATAGGAAATCGGGTCCTCCTTCGAATATTGTATCTTTGTCTTCAAGGTTAGCAAATATTTCCTTGAAAAAAAATAGAGCCTAGGTGAAGGCCCACTTCCCCTTTATGATTTCAAACATATGAAATACATGATCTAAGAAGATTCTCATTAGGCCAGATCCCGATAAATTTATAGATTAATGCTTATGTCTTTATGTGGTCCCTATGGACCTAGGTTTGCAGGTTAGTCAACATTACCTTTGTTTTCTTTGCTAGCTTAGGCTTACATCCTCCTTCCAATACTCACTGCTTCGACTGTTTCTCCTCCAATGATTCTACCACTTTTCTTGCTTTGATATTGGTGTCCATTGCCTCTGTATTTTTCATCGGAATCTGATTGTTTCCAGAGGCAATCCCTCCAACCTTTTGGAAAAGTTTTCCAACTCCTCCTTTGATACCCTTAACTCTATCAATCAAAAAATTATGATAGGAGGGAGCAAAGCTCCCCCATGTTATTGTCATGTTGCTTTAGTACTTTATGGATAGTTAGTTTCTCGCTATTATTCTCGAGTTGCATAGTTTTATTATTTTTGGAAAAGTTAAGAAATTATATTTTATTTATGTTTTTTAATTTTTTTTGTTAATAGTTTTTATCATAACATTTCAAAGTCTAAAAAAGATGAAAGTTTAAATATGAATTCATTCTTTTTCATCTTATGAAGAAGTAGCATGTTATGTTGTGTTTGAAATAGATTTTTGAAGGAGTGACATGTTGTGTTGTGCTTTATTTTCTCCGAGGAATTGTAGTTTTATTATTTTTGAAAAAGTTAAGAAAATATATATTTTTTATGCTTTTTAATAATTTATATTATAACATTTAAAATTTAACACAAATGAAAGTTTAAATATGAAACTATTCTTTCTCATCTTCATCAAAATTAATAAATCAAGAGAAAAGAGTGAACAATATATATCCTATATGTGATATTTATGTAATTAAACTGACGTTTAGAGTGTACATTCAACCTATTATCAAGGAGAAAAGAAAACTTTAAAAGCAAGAAAACTTTAAAATCATATGTAAGTAGAGTACTGGGGAGTTTATTTTATAAGAAAAAAGTTATAGATGTTGAGAAGAGGATCAAATTCACAAAGTGAAATAACTCTGATGAATAAGGGGAATTAAGACATATTTAGGCCGATAGGCTTTCCTATGCATCAACAATCGTCAACACTTTTACCCTGCTTTTTTGGATCAGGTGAGAAAATTTTAACCGTTGATTTGAAGTGTGACTAATTTTTCCAAATATCGGTTGAGTTGCCTTCTTTTCACCTCCGAGTTCTGCGGTTCGCTCTGTGGCATGGCAAGATATTTTTACTGTTTTTTTCCATTCTTTTATGTCACTTTTGAAGATATTTTCACCGCTTTTTCCCTACCAGTTGTTGTTGCTGTTCTTCTTCCTTGGCTTTTGGCAAGCACTATTCTTCCTCCCTTTTCAGTAGCAAAGCCGAAGCTCATCAATATTTTCTTCCATTATTATGCTCTTGAGAAAGGCCTTTCTTCTAGGACGAGTATACTTCGCTTGTGACATGTAACATGGAACAGAAGACCACAACACTGCGGCTGTGCCAACGGAGCAATTTCCATCACTTTCGTCTATCTCAATCTGCATTCGCCGGCATTCTGCGGTGCAGTACACAGTGTCACTAGTGCAAAAAAGACACAACATATTCATTAGTGGAACTAATAGACCCAAACGACATCATTTGTTGTTTAATGTAAAGAGGTAGAAGAAGAGTAATTGGTTACCTGTACATGTAAATATTCATGTGGGGCTCATATAGCGGCTGCACAGAGAACACAGTTGGAGAAAGTAGGCTGCCTCATGAAAACCATCAACATCATGGCTCCTCACCACCATTGCTTCACGAGAAGTGCCACCGTATGGCTCGTATTTCTCCCAGCGATCCACATGGGTAACCCCAGGAAAATAGAAATATGGCTCGTCACCACCATTGCTTCAGGAAAAATGCTATCGTCTTTCGGCGGCCACTGGTATTTCTCCCAGTGGTCGACGTGGACAGCCCCAGGAAAAAAAGGAGCATGGCTTCTCGCTAGCGTTGCTTCACCAAAGGCGCCACCGCATGGTTCGTATATCTCTCTCTGGTCGATGCGGGAAAACCCAGGATAAACATGAACATTGCTCATCCCCGCCGGCGCTAACTCACGAAAAGCGCCATCGTCTACTGGTGGTCATTGGTTTTTCTCCCTGTGGTTGACATGGACAACCCCAGGAGCATGCCTCGTCACCACTGCTGCTTTACGAAAATCCCCACCGTCTTGTAGTGCCCGCTTGTATTTCTCCCCATGATCGACGTGGGTAGCCCCAAGGCGCAAAAAATGAACATGGTCCTGTTGATGCCTCGAAAATCTTTGCATCAACATCGGGGGATAACCACCTGGTCCGGACATTAATACAGCTCCTTTTCCGTTTGGGATGGTGGCTCCGACTGGATATAATGGGACCAGTTTCCAAGTAATTAATAAAAGGGGTGGATGAGTGATTGGTTTTCTAATAAGTGATAATGAATGGGGGATTTAATCTATAAGCGAAAACACAAATGACTATTCTATCCCGGGAAGCTTCTATTCTTAAGTGCAATGTTTGATGATCTGTGTTCGTCAATAGGCATATAGATGACACTATTCAATAAACAAAGACATTCATTTAAATAATAATTACTTCATTCAAATAGTTGAACGAAGTAATTGATAAAACATTGTTACACTTCTCTTTTTATATTACTGATACATGTATGATTAGAATAATAGCAAACTGTAAACATCCAGGAGTGGAAAGTATAAGGACCGCTGTTAAAACACATGCATATATTCAATAATAGCAAGAATGATCAAATAACAATTCACATAAAAAGAATGAATTCAGACATAGATAATAGTACCATATGAGCTGCAAATCATTCCCAACATCAATCGCAATTCGAATTCCTTCTTCCGACTCAGAATTACTTTTAAATAAAGGCAGTAGTGCACATCCAGATAAAAGCTTCGTTATCAAAATTGGAATAATTGGTCCAGTTTTCATAAAAGAATATGCCTGAAGTACAGTAGTGCAACTTCAGGCTTAAGACATATACAAAAACTTACGACCCCTTCTAAATACATGAAAGGGTCTATAAATACTAAATTAAACTAACAAACTACAAAATTAAAATGCTACTAAATTGGTATAACTCGATATTGAATATCTCCCCCACAACAATCTAGTAGTCGACAACATGATTCATCACTCTGGCTGTTTGCCTTTTGACCTGAGTTGGCATATTTCCAGCATTGGTTCCACTTCTTGAGGGCGGCTAAGACGAGAATTGATTTGAGCAGCATAGGTGGCATCGTGTATATCAGGAATGATACACCCAATTGCATCCGTTAGGCACTTGAGGGTGGCTCTCTGGCTATATGGTTTTACTAGGAACAACCAATAGGTGTTCCAAGTTAAACTCTTAATTCTTGTGATCAATCTCCCATTCTTTTCTAGCTCTTGGTAACATGATTGCTCCAACGTTTTGGCCGATAATAATTTACCTGGTGTACATTGAAAGATCATGTTAGATAAATAGAGAGTATTGTTAATCAAATCAATCAAATTGTCCGTAGATAATTTGCATCTAGAAACCTCTCTCTCTGCCTTCATTAATTGGGACTGCCACTCCATGAATAGAATTTCTTTATGGGATTCTAAGATTTTAGGCAAGTTCATTGCCTGTCCCTCATTAGTGTCCTACCAAGTAAGAAAATTCGTTAAGGTTTCATCGGCCTGCTCTAAGTCCTGTTTGGAATCAACTGATTTATCTATTATAGATGTTGTTATGTCACACAGAGGTTCCACTTGAGCAATTTTATGACATAACAATCTTATTTGTGTTATTAGTGCCCTATTAATCTGTATTGCCTTTGCTCTGAAATCAGCAGGCTGGGGAAGACTCTTGAACTTTTCTATTTGAGCTGATAACTGAGCAATTTTCTCATCTTTTGTCTTTACTATCTGTTCATTCATTGTCTTCAATTTTGCTAATGCCTCCGATAATTCTTTCTGTCTCTAAATTGCACCCGAATCTGCCCTTTGTTTCTCTTCATGCAACTGTTTGTTCAGTTGGTTATTTAACTGTTGCTGCGTGGACAATTGCTGTTGTAGTTGTTCTGCTTTCTGCTGTGCCTCCGATAGCTGTGTTTGTAATGAAGCGATCGTCTGGTCCTTTTCTCTTAACAAATTTCTCACCTCCGATGCGTTGTCCATGGTGGTCGCCAAATAGGCTCCAACATATTGGGACAACTTTGTCAGGTCATCGGAAGGATTGAATTCTTCCTTCCAAACTACATTGGCTGTTACTGTTTGTTCAGGGAACATGGAAGGTTGATCAATCCTTCTCCTTTTCTGCTGTCGCTTTATTACAGCCTTGTGTTTTGGGCTATAGAAGACATCCAATGGAGGCATATCCTCCACATGCAAAATGATTTGATCCAAAGGATCCTTGGGAATTATTTCTAATTCTGTAGTAGGGGGTAGACCGCTGGTTCCTTCGCTTGGAACCTCTTTCGATGTTGTATCTTGTGTATCGGCCGCTTTGGATGTATCAGCATCCCTTGAGCTCTCAAGATTGCTTATAATTGAATCAAATTTCTGCCATTCCTAGAGCAATCTTGGGTCAATTTGAGTGTTGACATTCACATCCTTGCTGCTCTGCTCCTACTGCCTTCTCTATTCCTCCTCACGTATTCTCTCTTGTTCTTTCCTTTGTGCTTCCTCTTGTTCGTTCCTCTTTGCTTCTTCCTGTTCTTTCCTCCGTGCTTCTTCCTGTTCTATCCTCTGAAGTTCCTCCTGCTCTCTTCTTTGGACTTCTTCAAAAGTTTTTGATGTAGCAGGAGGTTCGTTGGTAAGTTGTTGTTCAGGCTCGCTTGACTATGTCATCAGGGTAGTGGCTAACAAATATAGAGGCAGAGTTTGCAACCTCTACTCTCTAAGTTTGTTAAATTCAACTAACCCGTTGTCATGGTATCTCATTTTAGCTATCGCTTGCACCTGAAATAGTGACTCGGCCGAGGAGAACAGGTATTCAAACTCATCTTCTTTATGTTCAAATTTAGTGAGTTTGGCCTGGTCTACAACATTATAGACGACTTTGTTTGGATCAAAGTGTCTGTTAGGAAGAGTGGCGAGATTTAGTATATTAATATTTTCAGCCTCTTTCTCTGCATGCTTGTAATCATGCAGAGTGTAGACGCCACACCGTAGAGGAAAAGGAGGCCATACTTTCTTCTTTTAATTCCTTAGAGTCTTTGTAGCTGATGCGGATGTAAGCTGATATGATATCTCTTGAGCTAATAGTTTGTATGGTATATACAAGGGGAGGACATGAGGCCTGGCCTTACTGCCGAAAACTCTAACATAAGTGAATTTTTCTTCTCCGAACCAGGTTCCTAAGGCTGTCAAGTCAATCTCTGCTTGAGAGGAAATCTTAGGAGAAGGTTTATCAAAAATTGCATAGTAAATAGGTAATATGTATGCATTACAGATTTGATATAGGTGGTGTTTATAATGGGCTTTCCACAAATTCTGGTGATAGATATGAATGGGCATGGGGTCCTGTGGAGTCCATCTCCACCCCAGCACAGGAAACTTAGAATTAAAACAGAGGGTGTCTAAGATGTAAGCACTAAAGTAAAATGGAGGGATGAATCTATCAGTAACACGAGATTTGTTTATGAATTCAAGAATAGCTATTGCTAACTTATCCGATAATATATTCCCCCAATCCATGATTTCACTATTGCATGCTGCTTCCATCAAAGGTACCATATCTATGGAAAATTTTGAGGAGTCATGCAACCCCAAAATTCAACACATCATAGCTCCAGCATAACAATAAGGAGAACACAAGGAATTGACAGAGTACTTACCCGAAGACTCATGTTTGTGTTTCGCCGGGTTTTGTCTCCATTCTCGTATAGGCACTGACTCAGTTTCATTTTCATCTCTAAACTTTTCCAGAAATGCTTTGTTATACTTCTTCTCGGGTTCGGGCAAATGGTACATTTGTCTCAAATCATTGGGCTGAAATGAACCGAATACTCTCCCATCAATAGTGCAGAATGTTCTGTTTGTGATTGGAATTTCTTCAACGGCCCATATCACCACATCTGTATATGGAAGAATTTTCTCTCGAGCCGCTATCCTGTGTAGGTAGGAATCAGCCAAATCCTTTAGAGTAGCCTCAGATTTCCGGTTTGAACTTGTTGTAGCTTGTACTGATGTTTGCTGAGGTTCTTCGGCTTTGACCAGGTTGTAGATGCTCTGCCAAGTATTATTACCGAGACCAAGACATGTGGTGTCTGAGATTAATCCTTTTTTACTTGGTCTCGGATCGACAACATGTTGTCCAGTTACCACACAGGCTGAAGCTATTCCAAATTTCTTAGATTTCTTCCCCATTTGGCCTGAATTTGCTACTGCGGAGGAGCTTTTCACAAGAGATAAAATGAACATAATGCGGAGGATAGATGGCGAAAACCAAGTATGAAAGAATTATGCCTATTAATGAATAATGGAGGGTTAACATAAGGCTCCCGCAAATACAATCTCTGAAGAGATTTTGGCATAACTGCTCCATTAATTGGCTGTTTAAACCTGTCAATCATTTAAATGTTCATAATATCCTTTATTTGCCGAATAGTCCATTTAAGTGTGGATTTGATTTTTTGGTGGTTGGGTGCAAGTGAATCACTATCGGGAAGAGAAAGGCTTTTAATAATAATTAAGAAAATATACCCAAGCCATATCAATCTTTTTTGAAAGTCGCTCTTAGCTTTATCGCAATCGACTATCAGAGGAATGCTTGAGTGGTTTCATTTATGTCACTGTGGAATCCCCGATCGCCGATAGCGATATCACATTGGAGCAAAGAGAGGGGCCTTTTTGTTATGATTGCTTACTTTCCCGATAGCCGATAGTCATTCACGCTTGTTGCATCGGGGACAATCAATGGGTCCTTTATTATGCATCCTTTTGATATTGCAATATGCGATCTTGCGATCGTTTTATCGCAATAATAAGGAATTATTCATTTTTTATTATAAGATCGATTATATATTAACTCAAAAGGTTTGATAATATTTTGCTTGCTTCCGGACCTTTTGAGGAACGATAAGTTGATACCAATTTAATCTAAAAGGGACCCATTTCATATTATAGTTTTGAAAGTAAAATTTTATGAAATGGGGGGTTGTTGTATAGCACAATAGGTCCATCACTGCAGTTGCTTCACGAAAGGCATCACAGTCTACATGGATTGGCACCATCGCTGCTTCAGGAAAGTGCCACCTTATGGCTCGTATTTCTCCCCGTCGTCGACGTTAAGAAGCGAAAGGAGAACAACCGTGGTGCTGCTTCGTCTCATCGGAGTGGCTTTAGGACTCAAGGACTCAGTTTTCAAACTAGAACATAAACCTTCCAAAAATGTGCCATAAATCCTTAAAATAGTGTGCCAAAATTCTTTCAAGGAGAAGCTGCTAGGCTTCACTTCACTCTTTTTTGGTTCAGCAAGTATGAACTTCATACTTCTTGCTTTGCTCTCCTAAACACAACCAAATGCTAGAAATGCTACTTCTCGTGTCAATTTATAATGTGTTTGGATGTTGGGCTAGGGCCGACTTGTACACTAGTTGGTTGGCATTCTAAAACACAGAAATGTTGGTTTGAAGTTATGTAAAGAGCTTTTCGAAATTTTACATCCATTTTCTGATTTGCCTCGATAGGATAGGCATGCAGAGGAGACAATCGAGACAATGCTGCGACGTTATCCTTCCATCAGAGGCATCAACTACAACCTCCCTCATGTCGTGTGGCCACTGCTCCCCATCTTCCAGGTTACTAACAACACCTTTTCTTCATCAATGGTATATATGCACAACAATCTTATACATATAAATGCATGTAAATAGGTGTGGAGCACATGGGTGGAGACATGTTTGAAACCGTGCCCTCTCTGCAGACACCATATTCATGAAGGTAAGTCTTTAACTTGCTAAGTTGTCATGTAATTCAATTAGAATGAGCTAAGAGCATGTTTTGACTATACAATTTGTTTGTGTGATGTCATCAGCGGATCATGCATGACTGGGGCAACAAGGACTGTATCAAGATATTGAAGAGTTGTAGGAAGGCAATCCCGGAGACGGGGAAGCTCATTATTGTTGACGTAGTGGCACTAGACTCTAATCATAGAGGTGGTGATAATAATAATGGTGGCCAGAAAGAGAAGCCGGTTCTGGATCCTAATTTAGTTCTAGTATTTGATCTGGTACTGGTGGCGTACTGCTCTGGTGGGAAGGAAAGAACAGAGAAAGAATGGAAGAAGATTTTATTAGAAGGTGGATTCGGTCGTTATAAAATAATCACCATTCTTGATTTCCAGTCTGTGATTGAAGCATTTCTTTCTTGATTATCTGCTCTTTATGGGCTCATTTTTAGTATTTATAGTGTTAAAATGCAATCAAATTATAGTATTTACAAAATAAAGGAAGATTTATCAAGGCCTTATGGAGACATGAAACATCGTAGCTAGTGATTTTCTTTAGTCTTACCTCACACTCCTAAGAAGACAATGCATTAATGGGTCACGGGATGCTCCTCATCTCCTTCGGAGACATGGAGGATTCGTAGACAGTGCTGTCCTTTCATCTTACCTCTCTCTGAGTAGATAATGTATTAATGGGTCAGGGGGTTTTGTTTTTTGTGGTTCTGTTATGGGTCATCAATGGATGTGTTTATGAATTGAAATTTAAGGAAAATATGGGTTTACTGTAGCATATGAATGGGATGCATCCAAGCATTGAAATTTCAGAAGTTGGGTTTATTGTGCATATGAAATGGCATGTGTTCATGCTTTTGAAATTTTACTCAAAGAAAAGAAAATATGGATTTGGTATTTCATATGAATGAGATGTATTCTTCGTATATGCTTGGCCATCTATAGAGGTTTCTTGATTTTTGTTAATTAACTTAACCTCATGATTTTGGATAATTAACTTACTCTAAAATGAAATAAGACATTCAATGTGTTCCTTGTAATATAGATATAAACAAAACATCTAAAGAAAAGTAATTGCACAATGATCTAGTCCAAGAAAACAATGTTTTCCACAACCAATTAACTCTTTTAGAAAAATTCAACAATTCCAATTTAATAATCCTATCGGCCTCTCTTCGTACCTTTTGGGACAATTGCTAGTAATATTGAGAGGTATGTTTCTAGTGTACCTTCCACCTATCATGAGGGATTGGAGAAGAGTTTAAAAGCATATGTTAATAGAGTGTTGGGAGTTAATTTTATGAGAGGAGCATCATGAAATTCACAAAGTGAAGAAACTCCAAGGAATAGGGGGAAGTAAGATATGGGAATTAAGACATGACAATATTGATGGTTAAGATAAGAGAAAAGGAAAGAAAGAGTGTTCGGTTAGAAGAAAGAAAATAATAACATTGAGGAAGAAATATATTAATGAAGAAAGTGGAAATAAGTTAGAGGAAAAGAAAAGAGTCAAAGGGAAGGCGAGGAGAAGAAGAATTAGATAAGAAAATGAAAAGAAAGAAAAGTTGAGGGAGGGTGAAGAGAGAAAAGCTCAGAGACAAAAGCGAAAGAGAGAAACTAGGAGGCATAATAAAAAGGGTGGCAAGCTAAGAAGAACAAAGGTGATAAGGAGGGAATTTTTTTTCTAGATAAATGACTTTAATTTCTATAAATAGAGTAAATAGTACGATTAAAATTTCTAAAGTGTAAGATTTAATTAGATATAATAAATATTTGAGCATATCTTAATCCCACAATTAATTCATGAAAATGAGGGTGATAATATTAAAAGATTTCCATATTCCTATTTTCTATTATTATCTATTATCCACTACCATGATGTTGAATTCCACCTTTAAATAGTTTCTATATTTCCCCATTCCTATTTTCTATTTCATCTATAATCCATGTACCACTATGCATTTGAATTCCACTTTATTCTATCTATTATATTGTCTCAAAAATTTGACCTCTTCCAAGACTTTTTTCATCTTTTACCGATTTGATGACAACTTTTCTAATTATCAAATATGTGCACATTATTAATTAATTTTTCATTTGCCAACAACAAAACTAGTTTTAATGCCATCAATTATACACAATTATTTTATCACCCTTTCCCTTGTCCCACCCTATACCTAATGGAATGATAATATGCAAAGAATAATATCCTCTCCCCTTTGCATACAATAGGATCCCCTTATGATAACACGTAAAAAAATCCCAAAGAAAACTCGTATTAATTTTTTCTTGAACTGCAAACCTCATTGAGTTTTCTTCCTTTTCCTATGAAAAATGAGTCGATATGCTAAGCCCATGGTTTTAACCATATATGAGGAGTGTATTTTTATTCAAAAATTAAAGGGCTTCTAGCCAATGATATCTCCCAGGTCACTAATAATGGAAGAACCTTAAAATACTTTGTTTTTGGACTCCATGCCTAGTTCCGCATACCCACTTCAATAGAATCCCTTAACCATGTAGATTTCAATATTGTTAGTACCTCCACTTCCAGCCACACATGTTTTGAATATTCATGATCCATGATTAAGTGACCATTTGTCTCCTCAATAAGTTTTCAAAGAGAACATCTGCCAAGCCCCTCCCAATACCTCTTATGTAATTTGTCCCAAGCTAATATTTTGTTCATTAATAAACACCTCATAAATAATTTTGCTTTAGAAGGACATTTAAACTTATCGTATAGCACCATCACCATTGAGGTCCTCTTCTTCCTTCCTCTACTTAAGAACATATATCCAAGCCTACGTGAGTAAACTGCCAAAGGAGAGAAACACCAAGCTAGATCATCCTAATGTTCTTGGATTTGAACATGATTCCTTTCTAAATGTGTTAAAAAATAACTCCATAAATCTCATTCATTTTTTATGAAGCCTAATGTTTCTACCAGATGCCTCCTTTTCTCCATATAAAAATTGAAAGTGTATTTACCATGTGGGAAAGCATGCAAAAACCTTTGTCCCTGGTGATTGAATCATTTGTGGTGGCAATGGGTGGTCTCTTACACTCCCAACCCATGCATCCTCCTTGGTCCTAATCCTCCCAAATCCTAACCAAGGTCACATCACCCACCTTCCAAGATAGGGCCTCTTGATCAAAGGAAAATCATTCATATCTACCTTCCACATCACTGAAATCTTATGCTTAAATTTTTCAACCCTCCTTATCCAATATTCCATTGAGTATGAACACATGTATTTCTAAGTTACTACTTGACAACACAAGCCTTCAAACACTTAATAGCCAAATATTTTGAGAAAAGGAAAATGTTCTTAAAGCTCCATCCTCACAATAACTTTGGTACAACCAATTTCTGCCATTTTACCCACAAAATCACATTTTTGTCAATCGATTCTCCCCACAAAAAATAAAAATTATCCTCATAATATTTTCAAGGATCCCTTTTGGAATCAATGACATAACAATCTAGTAGAAGAAAATTTTCTCGAGAATAAATTTAGCAAGAACAAGTCTTCTGAGTCCCCATGACAACCACTTGTAACTCTAACACACTAGCCATTTCTCCAGTTTAACTACATGCAAATTTCAGCCTTGTTTCAAATAGTTATTTGGAATTATGTAGAACCCCAAGTATTTCAACCCATATTAATAATCCACCAACCAAAAAAGGAAAAAGAGAGAGAGCTAAAACTTGTTCCTCCTCCTCTAACCTTGAATATGAAATTTATGATTTGTGTATATTAACCACCATCCTTATTGCAACAAAATAAAAATAAATAATGTCTCGCAATTTTGTTAGGTTTTATTAGAGAAAAACTTTTAATATTCGAAATTTTGAAGAAAATTGTGATGAATGTGTAGTCAAGTATACATTTAACATAGTTGGAGGAGCTAGGGAGTCTCCATGATAAAAAAGGAATTTCAATGATTTCATATGCTTGAGGCCTTTGTCATTTATCCAAGAATTAAATAGACGTGAAATCCATCTTCTATGACCTATATTTAGCCAAGGAGACAAATATTATAGCTCTCTTAGTCTCTAAGGATTCAATGATCATCATCAAAGTAATGATTCACAAATCTATGCATGAAGGATTGCAATTAAAAAATATCATCTCTAGAATTAGGAATGCAACCAATGCTTTTGTTAGAGTCTCTTTCTTCCACATAATTAGAGACTCGAATTAGGAGGCAGATCAATGGGAAAAATGAGCATTGAAGCTTAATCTTGACATCTCAATAAAAAATATGGGGTTCAATAATTTACATTTATCCCAAAAATTCTTGATTAAGTGGGTATCAAGTGCATTTAATTGAAACATTAAACAAATATTAGCTGTGAATTGGTGATTCCTTGGGTTGGGTAACTCAAGGACACATGAAACCCACCTCTCCATGCAAAAATCCCTTCAATTCATCATAATTAAATGCCTCTCTTTTATTTTGGTACAACTGTAGTGGGATAATGGTGGGGCCAAAGATTGAAAGTTGGTACATAACAAGTTGGGTCTATCAACATTCCTAGTAGTATGGTAAGTCTCTTGGTTCAATTTGATGTATTCTCTAGATTGGTGTCATTCTCTCAATAGTGTTCTATGAAGGTGGGAGATTTTAACCTCCCTTTTTATGCTTCCTTGGCTCATTTCATCCTTAGAGTTGTAGCCTAGTGAAAAGTATGCATTTGGTTACCAACAAATCCTTATACCAAGATGATATTATGTAAAGATAGATATGAAATCACATCTATAAGAGAGAGTAGAGAGAGAAGAAAATAGAAGTAGACCAACAATGGCACCTCTTGTATTAATCCATGATCATCCTTTTTACATTATTTTAAGATACATCTATATTTATATCAAAATCTTAATAGTTGAAACATATTTAACTACCTAACTAATTCAATCAAATGACTTGACGAGAAAGTTGATCCAACTAGAAAGTCGATTCGACTGGAGAGTCAACCCAACTTACATATTGACTACATAGTCTAGTTATCTATCTCAACTTATGGGCCTAGTCGAATAAGTAAATTAACCCCTCCAACATCTCCCCCAACCTTAGTTCCTTCGTCTCCCCAAAGAAGGGAAGACTTAGATTTGAGAGCAAATGTTTAATGTGCTCTTCATATTTTTTTGAGAAAATAGTGATGTCATCTAGGTAAATTACTACAAATTTGTCCTGTTCTCCCACAAATGGTATATCCATAGCTCTATGAAAATTGGTTGTTGCATTTATGAGTCCAAAGCACATTTTGGCATACATTAACATTCCACAGGGTGTAGTGAAAGTCGCTTTCTTCTCATCTTCTGGGTGCACAACGAATTGGTTGTATCAAGAGAAGCCATCTATCATGGACACCTGAGTAGACCCTACCACTGTTTGTAAAATATAGTCCACCTTAGGAAAAGTGTAATTATATTTTAGTGATGCCTTGTTTAGATTCCTAAAGTCAACACATAACCTTATTTATCCATTCTTCTTCCTGACAGGGAATAAATTTGCTACCCAATTTGAATACCTCAAATGTACAATAATTTTGGCCTGTGGCAACTTCAAGGAAAATTGTAAGGATGGAAAATTATTTTGAATTTTTAAAACATTGGCGAATTTCTCTAGTCCCTAATATGAAAACTATAAAATTTTTATTGATATATTTGTAAAATTATTCAAATTTATAATGATTATATATTCTCTATGTAATGTTGGCAATTTTTAAGGTAAAATAATTTTATATTGTAAAATTTGGGTGATTCATTTTTAGAAAATAT
>APFE031695870.1:0-15309 GCA_000404065.3 Pinus taeda | reverse complement strand
GGAAATTGATGAATATTTTTTCTTTTAATCTTGGAAAATTAGCCCACTTGCGAATATTAGACCCTAAAATTTTCCATGAGAAACTTTCTCACCTCTTTCTCAATTGATGGAAGTAATAGAGGGTTAATTTTCCTGATCTTTTGTTTATATAGATTCACCCCTCTCTTCAAAAGAATTATGTGTTGAATGATAGTGTTGTGTAGACAATCCTTTCTGCAGACAGAAACAATTGCTCTAGTTCTATGGGAGGATCTAGAAACAAACAAAGAAAAATATGTGTAAACTTTCTTAGCTTATACTAGAAAACACAAAGGAGGATAAATGACGTATCTCACTCTGATACTAAAATCCATTTGTGTCATCCTTGATTTTTTCATTTCGATCTCAATCTCCTCTTCACCGTTATGGATGAATACCTGTAAGGAAGAACACATTGAGACAAAAAACACATACATAGAAAAATTCATTCGAATATAAACCATGTAACAAATCAAGGAATATTACAGTAAATGAAAAATAATTGACACATTTATGGAAGGCAAATACATAATGTATTATTAATAGATGGTAAAGGGAGCATTAAAACCACTTAAGAATTGATGTTGGAAGCCTCATTTAGGTGGTTTTCCAAGTCCTTCAAGCAGTCCTTTCTCCTTAGAAAATGGGCACAAATTGGGCATTGTTCAACACTAGGAAGATAACCAATCATAAGCCAACCATTAGTGGATAGTGGGGATCTGATTTATAGGGAAGGAGAGAGAGTTGAGGATCCATGAAAGGAGGGAAAAGTTACACATCTCAAGGGAAAGATACATGAAAGTAGGATCAAGGACCAGGAATGGGAGATCTCATTCCAAACCTCATTCACTTGTAACTAGCTCGTCATTCTTGAGACTTCTAGTAAGAGAAGTTTCTCCTCCATTTTGGGAAAAATTGCTTGAAGACGATCAACGTGGGTTTTCCTAATAAAAGTCACGTTGGTAACACTAGGAGAGTATGATGTAGAAAGTGACTAGCATGGGTCACTAGCTATGCAAAACACATTGATCTTGAAAACCAAGGTTTTTGACAAGTTTCTTCAGAATTCTTTCAAGGCAAGTCTTCTTTTTTTCTTCAGGGATGCTTCTGAACATGTTTCATGGTGAATACATTGACATCTTCTATCATTTGTGGCATTAACGACATAAATTTCAACACTTCAAGATACAATATGGGGAGTGTGACACAATACTGTATAATACATGCCCCCCTAAAGCATGAAGGAAAAACGGGAAGTGATGGTTTAAGTGCTTTACAAGCCAAGGCAAGGACTTGGAGATACACCATCAAGGGACCTGCAAATCAAACATAATATAACATATTTGACATCTCTGATGTAAGTATGCCTAATAATAAAAATTTGAGTAGGCATCTAACAATACATGAATCCATGACATGGATGCAACCATCCGAATAGAAATGATTATGTTTATGGATCCATGGCATGGACACAACCATCCAAATAAAAGGGATCATGTGTACAATTATGAATACTTAATAACTCCACACAGCCTGGATTTAACAGATGTAACCTAGGGTCTTCATATCTGTCACAATCCAACCAAAGTATGAATATGACCATGCGAATAAATGTGTCAGAGTTGAACATGGTAGAAACCACCCGATTACTGGTCAATGATGTAAATCATTAACAAGCACAAGAGAAATCACCAATGATGATGATGGCTCTCAAGGTATAACAACACAATCTACGAGTGTGAACAATGAAGCTGAAGTCAAACACTCACGAAATCATTCGATCGAAGGCCAATGATGTGAACCTATTGTCAAATGTGAAGAACCTACCATTGAGGCATGAAATCTCGAAGGTACTGAAAGGGATTTTCTAGATCATCCTCCTAGATAATGAGTTGGAGTCGACATGAAGTGATTTGTTGAAGGAGGGCCATAATGTTTCTCACATCATCGACATGAAACATAATATTTTGTAGAGTTGGTAAGAGTGATTCAGGACCGTTGCAGAAAATTCAAATAGGGTATAGGTGTTTTGAATTGCAGATGGGACTTCTCTTGAACATATTGGCAACATGACTCCAGAATTTGGAAACATTTTATTCAAAATATGATCAGAGGTCATGGTGACAATAGGATATAATCAGATGAGAGGCATATGGATCCCAAAACCCATTAAGGAAAGTGACTAAGTGAGGATAACCCAAACTCGACACGAGATACAGATAAGTGTCATGTTCAAGAGCAACATGCTGCCTTTTATACAAAGTACAGGATATAAGTTTCCTTCCATTTTTCCCCACTATTTCTAGTGAGTACCTCATTATTTTTAATCTCAAGCTTGAAGAGGATACCATATGCTTGTTGTATAAGTTCATTCTTCTGATGAATCCATCCTAGTATTTTTAACGAGCCCTAGGAAGGAGTAAATTGGTCTCCTCATGGTGACAAGTCCTTCATTGTTTTAGTTTTACGAGTTCGACGGAGGGGTAACTCGATGTCTTTTTCATGTTTAGAGAGTTTGTAAAAGAGGCAAAAAGAAAACTCCAGATGTCCCTTTTCGTGGATAGTCTCTTAAGCCTGAAAAGATAGAAAACAATACTCAAGAGAACCTCTTAGCCATGTTCGACTAAGGTATTCCTTTTTCGTAACTGGTCTATCTCAGTCTGAAAAAGGGTTAAACTTATACTGAGTAGATGTCTATTCATTTACTTTTACGAGTTCGAAAAGACAAGTGCTCGATAATCTTTTCATTTTTCGAGAGTGAGAAAAGAGATGAAAGATTACTCCAAGGGGGTTCCATTTATTTTTTATTTTTTATGAGTCCAAAAATGTTAAAATAAAACTCGATAGTTCATATAAAATCAATTACCATCAACAATTAGAAATAACCTGTTGCTACACATGTGAACAAATGTTACTCGGTTCAAGAAAAAAAATATAAATATAGGTAAATATGCCCTAAATGGTAAAAATACTTAAAAAAAGTTTGCCCTAAATTTCCCTGATCTTCAAGCGTGGAGTGTGATTGATCCAGGATACCATTCAACGGAATTTCTATCACAGGTAAGAGATTTGTCCTTCCTCTACAATTTGATAGTAATTTCAATCAATTTAACCCATAGAATAAGTAGCTAGGAGGGTCTGAAGAAAAAATGAGTCGAGGGCGGTCAACGTGGATTTTACCCATTGGGATCGCACTTCCCTCCCTGAGCTTAACGATGCCATCACGCTGGAAGCCCAAAAAGAATTAGGGACAGACATTTTGACACTGTGAAATAATTTTTTTCAATAGATCTCTAAAATTACTAATTATTTTGCAAATTTTCCTCCATGGAATCTAATTAAAACCTTGTTCAATGATGTTTTATAGGTTATTTGTTGGAGAAAATGGCTATTGAGTGGAAAGAAAGAGGCCATGAAGTGGAAGATCATCAAACATCACATGATCCTAATTGCATAAGGGCTTTCATGTATGTGGATTTCTTAAATTCTTCCATACCCTTGGGATCAGAGCCCAAGTGGAGTTATTACAAGACTTGATAGGATTGTGGGATGTAGACCATTGGATGTTTATAATAGGGGACCAAGAGATTGACATAGAATTTGTAGACATATACTTCATTACTAGTTTGTCCAAGAGAGGACAACAAAAGTTCAATTGTCTGGTCCTCATGCTGGAGGAGAAAGCACTAACATGCTAATAGCTAGACATTGCCATGGTTCCCACAAGATAAAAAGTGGGAGGATAGATGTCAAAACCATAAAAAATATTCCATTAAGAAAAAATCTCTGCACCATATTTAGATGGTTGGGGTCCAAGCTCTACATGAGGTGAGAAAATCCCATTTCCAGTATGTAGTGGATTGCCTCAGTCTGACCATGTTCAACTAGTGTGAAGGAATACTAGTCAATATGAAAGACCAGCTCACCAAGTGCAGGACAAGTACACTCAAAAAATTTGGCTATAGATAGATTTTGGTGATGTTCTTTCTAGAGTAGGTTTCGTTGTTCAGATATCAGCGGGTGCAGGTAGAAGTTCCCAAACCCAGGGATCCACGTTTACTGCGATGGGGAGAGTTTATGCCTTGTCATGCAGGTGGGCAACAAATTTCCTTTCCACCTGTGTTCTTTGTATGGCTACATCAAAATATCATCGTGGTGGATGATTGGGCCTATGTTGGGACATATTTCTGAGGAGATCCCGATCTCCCACTGCCACCTGGAGCGCAGTGGAATGACTCAGGTAAATAACTATTTTTTAAGTTTTTCAAGTTTTTTTAATGGTTTCTTTTTTAATTATGTGAACTAAGATCGAGACTTGTGATATTTTGCAAATGTGGGACTAGAGAGACCTCCAAGGGTTTCTCTGATAGTGAGGAGAGAGGCATGAAAACTCGAGGATTCACCTTATGTCGAAGGAGTCGATCATATGGTGGAGGTGGAGCATAATATGGAGGGCTTGACTAGAGGCATTCTAGATTATTCTACTATTGATGAGGTGCCACTTCGATATCAGAGGCATACCACGGGGGTATCAGCTAGACTGCATCAAATATTCGACCGAGTTGTTAAGGCTATATCATGCTATCATGAGTATCATGTTGGCAAATAGACATGTTTCTAATCTTATTTTTTTACTTATGTAGGTTTGAGGAGCTATGTGTCTTAGAACACAATTTTTTATTTTTGATGTAAAAAACATTTTGCAAACTCTATATGGCGATCTATATATACATGTTTTACCTTATGTACCTAATTTTCCTATTGTATCATGCTTTTGTTTTTACATATGCTGTAAATGTTGATCTAAAACATGGTTATCTAATGCATCTGCCAATGTATTTAGATGTTTTGGAATGTGTTGATATGTTATGTAATCAAAATTTCTTTCCAAAAGATGAACATGCAAATAAATTCTTAAAATGTTAGGGTTTCTAACAAAATAATCACTGTTTAATTGTAATACAATGAGTTGTGAATGAAGTTTAACAACCAATGCTCTAATATCAAAAGAAATATTTTCCAACAATAGTTCAATGCCCACACTATATTATGTTATATTGTTAGTTGTGTGCCCTACACATATAACCTGTAAACTCACTAACTCATCATTGATAGCAAAAAGTGCCCATGGAGTGGAAGACAGATTCTATGTACTATGATAAGCACCATTAGTGAAACTGACATAAGGGAGAGGGTTCGTCGACATATGCAAACCATGTGGAACACACAGTAAGCAGGGGAAACATGCTTCAAAAATGCAAACAATCACACCAAAAGAAAACACACTAATGAAACATACACTAGTGTACAAAGTATCTACGCAAGATTAAGCATAATAAATTTTCTGGTAGAGCCCATTGTGGGGCTCAGACAACTGATTTCCATCATAATCAACTAAACCATATGCACCCTTTTGTAATACACATTTGACAATATAGGGTCCATGCCACATGGGTTCAAACTTTTCGACTCCTAATTTATTGTTAGCTTGATCGTATAATAAGACCAAGTCACCTTCCACATATGCATGAGGGCTCACGATTTTATGATATTGGTCTTTAACTCATCTTTTTTGAGTCTCAATTACCAATGTGGAAAGTCAGAAAGTCGTGTCAAGGCATTATAAGTAAAGCAACCGTTATTCTTCAGGTGGAGTACTAGGAAGTAGTTTGACAACTAGCTTAAATGATGAGATCTCACACTCAATGGGTAGAGTAGCTTCCAGACCATACACCAATTGGAAAGATGTGAATCTGGTTGTTGTTTTAGTAGAGGTTCGATATTCCCATAAGGCCTGAAAAAAGCAGAATATTCTAGTTCTTTTTATGCATCCCAATAGTTCGTTGAAGCATAGTGACCAAAATTTGTTGACAACTTCAACTTGACCATTGGCCTGTGGGTAATATGGAGTTGAGCTATCGTGACGTAAGCCTAACTGAGCAGTGAGTTTTGTCATCATGTAATTATGGAAATGGTAGCCATGGTTGGTGACTATGGACTTTAGAACACCAAACTGAGCTATGACATGATTAAAAAGGAATAAAGAAACAATTTTACCATTAACATCATATATAGGCATTGCCTCGGCCCATTTTGTGAAATAATCCATGACAAAGATGATGTACCTATGCCTCTTGGTCGAGTGAGGGTTACAAGTCATAAAATCAATGCCCCATTTTGCAAATGGACCAACGATAATAACTTGGTGTAAGGGAGCGGGTGGGGTTTGCTATTTCCGGTTATAGATTTGGCAAGCCTGACATTTTTGGACTGCAAGAATTCAATCTTTGAAGATGGAAGGCCAAAAGCATATGGTGTGAAGGATATTTTGAGTTGTTGCGTATCCTGACATATGAATGCCACAACCTCCAGAGTGGTAATCATTTAAAGTTTTCTCACATTCCTCATGTGCCAAAGACCATCGAAGGACTAAATCCACACCAAGGTGGTATAAGGTATCCCTAATAATGCAATATGGTTGGGATTGGTACCAGATAACTCTAGTCTAAAGGTCCAAGTTTGGAGATATATGATGATATCTCCATACCATGGATCGTGAGTGCTAATAAGGAAGAGAGATTTATCAGGAATCAACTCATCAGATATAGTAGTTGTGTATGTAGAGGGAAGATTACAAATCAATTTAGCAAAACTAGTGATTTCTTTGACTTAGCTTTAGTGAACTCTAAGTTGAATTCCTATAGGATGACAATCCATTTGGAGCATTTTCCCCCAAGCAACATACGAGACAAAATATGATTCATGGGGTTACAATCATATATCACTATAATTTTGCATAAGAGGATGTAGTGGCGAAAACATTGGACAACATGAACTACTACCAAAGCCAACTTCTCTACATGGGCATACCAAGTCTCAACATCAAAGATATTATTGAGGTAGTATATCACATGTTCATTTCCATCGTCATTGTCTTGAACCAACACCTTCTCAATAGTATTGTTAGCAATGACCATGTATAGGAAATAAGCGTGATGGTAATTAGGAGGATGAGACAAAGGTGCGCTAATGAGTGTGGTCTTTAAAGCATCGAAGGATTTCTGGGCAATGTCATCCCAAATGAATGGGACCCATTTCTTCAAAAGGCGAGTAAAACCCTTGGCAAGCTTAGCATAGTTTGGGATGAAGTGACGAAGAAATTTTGCCTTCCCTTGCAAAATCTGAAGTTGGTGTAAAGAAGATGGATGTGGTAGATTGACAATGGCCTCCACCTTAAGCAGATCAATTCAGATGCCTTCTTTGGACACTACGAATCCTAAGAGCTGACTAGATTCAATGTAAAAGACACATTTATGAGGATTTAACTAGATATTATAGTTTCGACAGTGAAGAAAAATCGCTCGAAGGTGAGCTGGATGGTCTTGACGTTTAGACGAGTGTGCAAATAAATCATCAAGATACGACTGAACGATATTTTTGATATCGTCCAAAAGGAATATTTTTATAAGCAAAAGTTCCCCAAGGACAGATAAAGGTAGTCTTATGTTGATCAATAGGAAGGATATTAATCTAGTTATATCCATAAAATCGATCCATAAAGGAAAATGTTTCACTCCTAACATATTTGTTGATAATCTGGTTGATAAAGGAAGTAGGGAAATTATCCTTAGGAAAAGCTCGATTAATATCTCTATAATAAACAAAAACATGTATGGCTCCTTGATTTTTAGTCACTAGAATGATATTGGAAACCCAATATGTCAGTGGTATGGGGTAAATAAAGATATCTTTGATATTTTTTTCAACTTCACCTTTAATGACAACTGCCTTCCTTGGGTGTAACATACAAAGACGTTATTGAATAGATTTTGCATCAGGGTAGATTGGGATCTCATGCACCACAATGCTTGGATCGATTCTAGGCATTTCTTCATAGGTCCAAGTGAAGACATTGTGAAATTCTTTGAATAGGTTTGTATTGATCTTAATCTCATAGGAAGAACAAGAGGCCCCTATGTGAATATTTTTGACTATCCCTAGTTTCACAGAGATGTAGATGGGCATGGTTGCTGAAATGTTTCCCAAATTTCCTTTAGACAACACCTCGTGAACTAAGATGGGCATTTGAAAGGGAGCAGTCGTTGCAGGGGAAGCTAAAGTATCTAGATAGGTAGGAATCACACCAAGGCTAGGAAGAAAATAGGAATGATGATGGATATCATTTCAAGGGGTCTCCTCAAGAGACATGAATTCAACTATACTTTCGTCATTAAGGAAAGTCTCATTCAAAGGAACTTCATAATCTGAGGAACCAAGCCAAGGAGTTTGCAAATATGAGTCTAGGATTGTACCTAATCGATCATTGGTTTCAGATGCAGCTGCGAAAGCCAAAAGGACAACTTGGTAAGCTTGTTCAACGAGGTTGAGCGGCATGGTGTCACCAAAATTATCAATCTGATTAGGGCTAGGGATGATCCAAAGGTCATTACTAGACAAGATCATATAAAATGAAGCAACATTGGTGGGCGGAGGAAGGGAAAAAGTTCCCATTAAAGAAGATTCTTTGAAAAGATTGAATCCAACATTTTCATAAGGAATGGAGGTTTTCCCAACATAGGGTACATTACCAGTTGAAGAGTCAGAGAAAAAGAAGGCCAATTGGTCTACTATGACAATTTTCCCATGGTGGGAAAAGTGAAGTACATGGAAAAGAGTAGAAACCACACAAAACATTGCGTGAGTCCATCTACGACCAAGTAGAAGATTATAATTGAGATTTGCATTAAAAAACTCTACTTCCAAATTTACAGTCTTTCCTTCTAACTGAATGGGTAAAGAGTTTAGAATACCATACGGTTGAAAACCCCTACCATCAAAAGCTTCCAAAGTATTCAGGGATTGGTTGAGAGGAGGGGAGCCAAGGAATTTCCAACATGATATGGACATAATGCATGTAGAGGCTCCTTCATCAAAAATAGTTCGGTGAATAGTTTTTCCCATAACAACAACTTGTATGAGAAAAGCAAGTTGTGGTGGTATGCGAGGGACATGATTTTCAAGATCAAAAGTGATTAAGATGGAATCCGTGGGATCAGGTCCTCTAATGGTAGATAAAAAAAATTTGATTGTGATGGACACGTTTGGAGGAATTATAACGCTGACATTGTCGAGGGTGCTTGAGCCAAATCCTCTACCATATTGTAGTGTTGAGCAGCTTGCACATTTGGATTATAAGATGATTTTTGAAGAACACCTTTAGGGGGTGGTTAGATTATGGAATTAGTGATAGGTTTCTTGATATGGATAGGACCAAAATTAGGTGAAGTGGAGGAAGAGGGTATAACAGTGGCATCTTTCTCCACCATGGGTCTTTCAGGAGTTGGATACTCTTTTGATCTGGTGGCTACGAAAATAGGTTCCGAGCCACTCATGAACACTTGAGAGCTTCCAAAGGTCTGATCTTGGGGTTGGTCTACCATTTTCATCTGCTAATATGGGAAATGTTCCTTTATAACAAATGACATCCTTGAGGTTCCTTTCAGAAGACAATTTACTTCAGCATGTTGGGGGTATTCCTTAATGTAATGATCCTGATCACAAATAAGTCAAGGATATTTAGGCTTTCACTTTGATGATTTGTCAGCTGACGATTTTGGTGAATCTTGTTTGTGAATATCCTACTTAGGTTTTATTTTACCCTTTTTCTTTCCTTTCAAGGATTTATCTATTGTGTCAGACTGGACATCATTTACCTTTGAGTTTTTACCATGATTCTTTGAGTTGTCTACAATATTGGAGGTTGCAGTGGCTTGAGTAGATTTAGGTTTTGTAGAAGGAGTCGGGGTACTACTAGACCGCTGAGACATAGATCCAATGGCATCATCAATAAGTGGTGAATCTGCATTTCTGGAGGATGCAGGACTAGTTGAAGGTCGCGAGGCACTAGGTAGTAGTTCATCAACATGCCAGATTGTGAATAGACAAGATCCACACACTGGGAATGGGCAACAACTTGTTCCTCAATTACATAGCCACCCATGGCTATGTCTTTATCGATATGGGGGTGTTACACAGTATTTTGTCACCGTCCCTGTTACCCCTTCTCCCGTACATTAGAGGACCTATTCCGGGACCTGTGAGAAGTGACATAACTTGAAAACACCTGCATTGTATCCCATAGAGTATGTACTCCATATTCCCTGAAGACACCTTCTGCAAAATACCTAAAAATATAGCCCTTTCTCCATTGGCGCTGTTCCACAATGTATCACTTGCGCCAATGGGGGAAATCCTTCAAAGAGGGCGCGCCAGCTGGCGCTTTGTCTCAGAGTTGCACTAGTGCCAACCCAGTTGGGTAAAGTTTTTAACAAACAAACTTCCGAAGGTTCCTCCTAACCTATCCATGAACTGATTCCAGTTTGGGTTAGTTCAGTTGGGCTTCGTATCTCCCAAGGAGGGAAGTAGTTCTCCACCTCTCATGGAAGCTTCCTAATGATAAGGAAAATCCCTTGAATTTGGTGGATGGTCTTATCTACTCCTCCTACCTCTATATAAGCTTGTTCTTTCACCTTTGACAAGTTAGTTAGTAATTCTACTCTTCAAGCTCCCAAATCTAAGTCCCAAAGTATGAGAATTGCTAAGCTCATGTTGCAAGAGGCCTTGTTCATCCCTATGAGGCTAAATCTTTAAGGAGGAGATCCATGTCCAAGTAACCAAGGAGAGAGAGGTTTGTTCCCCATTCCTTACAAGCTTTACAAGGCATGTGTTATTGATCACCCAGCCAAAGAGGATTTGACGTCAAAACTTGGTTGTATTCTCTTTTGTTTATCAATAATAATAGACAACTATCATTATGGTTCCACTCATGTGTCTTTATTATGATGTTTGAGTTGTATCCTTTCTGACTGATACACAGTTGCATTTCTTGGATTTTATGCTTATATTTGTCTTGTTCTTTGCATGTGCAGGTGTCTGTTCACGAGGATTGTGAGGATTGTGACCAGCTGAAGTGAAAGAACGGAAGCGACAACTCTCCTACAAATACTAGCGTTGGATTCAAGGTAGGCTCTCATCATTAGCCTTTACTTTTCAATTAGGAACCTGCGTGTTAGCGTTGTTTGATTGTTGCTAGACCCCATTTAGGCTAGTGGGATCGCCTCTGTTCGCAGAGGAGATTTACTTGTACAACAATTTGGCGACTCCGCCGGGGAGTTGGCTTTTGCCTTGTTTGTTTACCTTGTCTTGTTGTTTGATTTGTAAACTTTGGATGGAGCCTGAAGTCTGGCCAGATACCCTTCGAAATGCTATTGCTTTGCATTAGCGAAGTAGATCAATGCTACTTCAATCCATCTCTAGTTTAGTTTGCAAACTGAATGACTTGGAATTTTCCTTGTTCCTTGATTGTTTCCTTGGTTTCTCCCTCTTGTTTAGCTTTCTGGGTTGAATACCTGTGTTGTGTTTGCCTCTTGAGAGTACTTAGGTATTGCTGGTTTGGCCTTGGCTCTTTTGTTTTTATTTTTCCATAGAAAACTCGACTGGCGCTAGTTTATAGCGTGACAGTCGCGCCAGTTGGCGCATGTTGCACACTTACAACCCGCGCCAATCTCTGAAAGGCACTTGTTGCAGCCTGACAGTCGCGCCAGGTCTGTAAACTTTTGAAGTTTGCTTGGTTCTCAACTTTTCGAGCTGTGGTTTTGTCCTAAGTACCTTTCTTAGACTACTTGAGTGTGTTGGAGTGTGATTTGACTGGTTTCGATCGCTACCCTTTGGGTGTTTGCTTTTTTCTATCAATTTCGCATTTTTAGCCCTAGGGCATCTGGTGACCTTGTGAATCGAGCCTTCCTAAGGTGTTTTGATCTTTTTGTGGTCCAGTCGACTCTTGTGTTTGCTCCTTTATAGTTGTTGGGTAGTTGTGAATCATTTTGTTGCGTTATTTGGGTGATTTGCCTCGTCTTCACTTGAATTCCGCTTCATCTCACTTTGAGCCCAGATCACACGGCTCATTGTTCTCTTTGGGATCTTTTTGGTTCTTTAGATGTTTGATTTGCTGATTTGAGGAACTGAAGGTGTGTGTATTGGTTAGAATTTGTTTGTATTATTTCTCAAAAGCTCTTTAGTGCATTTTGCCATTATTGAAAAAGAAAAATCTCTTTTGCTTTGAAACAGTTAATGAAAATTAGGACTTTTCATTTCGATTAGTGATTTAGTGATCTTAAAGAAAAGTTTATTGATTTAAATTGGCTGCATTAGGGAAATTCTTTGTTGTTTGTGATCGTTTCATCTACATGAAAGCTCTTTAACTCTCATCTAATTAGCATTCATCGAATGGAATGACATGTTTTGGCATATAGATTGCATTTAGGGATTTTGAGGGATTACATACGGTAGGACCTGAAAACCGAAAATTAACTCAAGATCAACTTTAAAATAAATCGAATGAACATAAAAACGCATTGGAACATAACGCTTACATTCTAGAGATCTAGGCTAGAGACGTGCTCCGGCGTCGTTAAACCTCGTCACTTTTGTTTTCACATTAAGGTTGGGTGATTCCTCCTTGTGTGACTCAACTGTGGTCTAGTACGGACTTGTGCTTCCACGTACTGTCGTGTATATATGGGGAGACTCCACTAGGTTATCATCCTTGATCCATAGGAAGTCGTGTCTGCTGCCTTACAGCCCGTAACGCACCGAACAGAGCATTCGGGAAGATTGACTGCCGTACGGAAAGTCCTAGGCTTTCATATGATTTCTAAGGTGTATATGCAGTTTTACGGATTTTCTGGTAAACCCCATGCCTAGTTTCTCCAGAGTAGTCACTTTTTTGATCCTTTTCGAACTCCTTAAAAGAAAAGGCTCACTTGAGTATTTGTCACTTCGGGCTCATTAAATATTCGAAGGCGACTAGAGTCATTTTTTGTCCTTTTCTCGACCCTTAAAACATGAAAAGGTCAAGTTGTGTCCTAATGTCTTAAAAATTTTATTCGACCACGATTACATTTACCTTGTTAGATCTTGTGTGAATTAGGTTTGAGTAGGGTGTTTCTCCGTTAGCTTGTCAAGGATTTTTGAATTCGATCATCCTGGTGGATCCATCGATCCCGTCTCCCATCCCTAGTGACCAAGGTTCTCCTTCTTCTGCTGCTCCTCAGACACCGGTTTGAGGTGACACTTTCCCTGTTATTCCAAGTGTCCAACCGTTGAACTCTCGTGCTCCAGAGGACGAGCTTCATGATTTGTTTCGGAACCCTGTTTGGGAACCTTACGAAGAGGATTATCCCTCTACTCCTACTGGTGTTTCGACCCCGATGGCTTCCTCTAATATGGAGGATACATCTCCTGTATCGAGTGGAACACCTGTTGTGTCAAGTATTGAGACTCCTATCCCCGCCACATCCCCAGTCATATCTACGCCCTACACTGTTACACCTCTCGGTATTACAGTGCCTGCGAGCTATAGATCTCTGAGGGATGCCATGGGCTTTGGGAATTCCTCTTCTATGTGGGATAATAACATCGTTCCCACTATGGGATCTTTTGTTTCCCAAGTTCACAATAATGCTGTCACGTCAGTTCCGACAAATCCGACCATTTGTGTCGCATCTTCAACTCCGGTTGCTAGTGCCATTACGGCTTCTTCCGTCGTAACTACTATTGTTGGCCCGTCCCATGGTCCAGTACATAGTGATCAGTCGGCATATACAGCCAGAGTTGTTCATCCTGCAAGCAGTGCCCCACCTTCTTCTAGTACCACTCCAGCAGGGGGGCATATTTTCAATACTTGCATGCTGTCCAAAATCCAGGCACGCAAGGCCCTTATTATGACCCTATAGGTCATCATTTGTATACCTCCTTGCCAGCTCAACCCGCAGTTGAGTCTTCAATTCCATTAAATGTCGCTTGGGGTACCCCCGATTATGGTGGTGGCCAATTCTGGCCAAATCAAGGGCAGTCGTATCAAGGACCATCATACCAAGGTCAGCCATCCTACACGCAGCCTAATTATGGGCAGCAGTATTATGGCCAAACCTATCCAAGGAAACCCGGAGGCTCACAAGGACAACCCTCCCAGGGACAACCTTTGGCCTTTGGTGGTCCGTCTTTTACATATTTTGGGCAACCTTCTAGAAACCCAGGACGACCTTATGCTAAACAAGGACAGTCTGGAGTCCAGCAGGGATACCCTTCGAGTCAACCCTATGGGAATCTGGGACAACCTTACGCGCAGCAAGGACAACCTGGAAACCAGCAAGGATACCCTTCTGGGCAAAGTGGTCAGCCTTACATGCAGCAAGGCCAACCCACTGCTCAGTCTAGTCAGCCATCTGGTCTGTAAGGATAACTGAACACCCAACAAGCTCAACCTTCTGGGTAAGTAGGTCTGTCCCAAATCCAACCAGGACAACCTTCCGGCCAGATGGCCCAACCTCAATCTTCCCAAGGACATCTCTCTGGGCTTGCTCAACCGGGCATGGAGATGGTTCCTGCTTCTCAAGCTCAACCTGGTTATCAGCCCCAGAATCAAACCGGTCTCCAGTCACAAGGTGGGTATCAATCCCAACCTTCTTATCAAACGCAACCTGGTTCCCAGGCTCAATATGGAGCCCAGCAACTGTATGGATACCAGCAACCCCACGGGAAAAATCAATTTGCCCCGTATCAAAATTATCAACAGCCGCAAGCCACTCCTTATCAAAATTATCAACAACCTAATGTTGCTCCTGCCGGTCAGTATGGTAACCAATGGGGTGCTGGGGGGCAGAACCAGAATCAATTGTCCGGTTATGGATACAACCCTTATGGACCTGGCCCGTCAGGACAAGGTCAATGGGAGCAACCAACAACTGGGTGGAACTCTGGCCCTACCTCATATCCGCAGATGTCCTTCAACCGACAGCTACCATTCTTAGCAACATTGGAACTACCCGATGTGTCGAAATTAACCAATGATCCTATCTTGCATAATCCACAATGGCCGCCAGTTCCAACTAAGATACCCGACGATTGTCCCAAGTTTGACAGCAAAGCTGGAGAGGACCCTCAAGCCCATGTAATGACTTATCACCTTTGGTGTTCGTCTAATTCATGGCTTGACGATTCAGTTCGGCTTCGCTTGTTCCAAAGGACTCTCACCGGCTCCACTGCTAAATGGTACATTGAATTGACTCGTGCGTCTTTTCAAGATTTTAATTCATTGGCAATGGCATTCCTCACTCATTTTCAGTTACCCATTCAATACAAGACGGGAACTCATCTCCTTACATCTCTCAAGCAGGACACGGCTACGCACATCTCTGATCATATACATGAATGGAGAAGGCGTCGTCGGTT
>APFE031695863.1:60381-97266 GCA_000404065.3 Pinus taeda | reverse complement strand
ATATATATTCTCTCTACTAAACCCATTCCTATATGTAACAAAATACCTCCGCATGTTAGAATTAATGACATACCTATGATCGTAGAGAGTAACAATACCTCCCTAACACCACATTTACTATAAATTACATCTTAATATTCATATTAATATCCACATGTTAAAACTATTTGATTCTCACTTGATTTAGTCTAACGTCAACCCCAATCAAATCCTTACTACATAACTTCAAAGTTATTATAATAAAACAAATAATTCAATTATAAATACACAAATAGATTATGATCATAAAATATCACATATTACAAATAAGTGAGTACTCATCATTTATGGAAAATTTCAAATGTGTTACTTAAAAATTACGACAATGCAATTAAGTTACATGGAGCGCATATCTAAATTTGAAGAAATATGACACAATTAGTTAACACAACATTAACTGTTGTTCTCAAGCTCACATTAAACTTTACAACATTTACTGTTGTTCTCAAGCTCACATTAAACTTTACAACATTACATATGTGATATATGGCTCTTGAATATTCAACATAGGCTTATGGATCTACCAGCTTCATCAACTTTAAATAAATGAGGTTGTTATATATATAATATGGTGCTCGAAATAAAAGTGGCTAATTATCAATTTTGATTAGTATATTACTTCTTCTAATTATGATATCACATCACTAATTAATTGGTTAAATTTAAATTCACCGTATCTATGTGATTATTTTGCATTAGCTTAACATTGCCTATTATATCAACACTTTCACCCGTTAGTAATTATGCTTAATTTTCTCGGTGTTATCATTTTTGCTGTATGAACTTGAACTTGGTATATTATGTTGGAATCAAATGTGTTACACTAACTACACTCGCTTTAATTATGTTAAGCGAAATTACATTTAATGCTAATTAATATGGAAATTGTTATGAATATTTCATTGAATTATTTGTCAACGATATCTAATAAAATTTCTGAAATTATTATTATTAATTTTTTCCAGTTAGTTTATTTTATATTATATTACAGGAGACTCCTTTTGGAATTTTGCATGTATTAACTCCAAGTGCATATATTATATTACGTTGAGCGCTGCTCAGGTAAATCAAGCTCCCTAGTATATGTGTATAGAATGTTTCGCTAATTATTAGTTCTTGCTTTTTTGGGCTGCGGGGACTATAGTAATCGATTCACATAGTTAGCATTAGTTCGACGCGAGAATCAATAAAACTATTTCAACTTAAAACAAAGTTCCTTCGAATGACACGAAAACGAAAACCATATTTTTTATTTGCTTATGCTTTTAACCAATCAAAAACATGTTCATCTTATTTGGCCTCAAAACAAGGTATACAAGTTGAAAAGTTAGGGTAAAATTGGCAAAAGTACAAGTGATTAGGACCATTTCACAGCTTCATGAACTAATTCTATGTTTCCCTTAGCATTAATCTCCTAACATTTAATGTTAGGAATACTTATGGCGTATCATCTGTGCTAAACCATGGCTGCTGCCCACGGGAAACAATCCTTGCCGTGTCGAAATTGCCCTGGCGTGTCAAACCATTGTTGCAGTGCCGTGTCAATTTGCATGAAAGCAACCGACTTTACTTGCCTCCCTTAAAATGCCTTCACCATTTGCTTCATTTGCAACGCCCCTTCGTCCATCGCCATTATGCTTCGCATAGCTCTCTCCACATCCTCTCTTTTCCTCAGGCGGTTAATCATCTTAAAGGCGGTCAATCATCTTAATCATAACGCCTATTTTCTGCATATTTTCTGTGCAGAGGGCCCAGATCAGTCAGGTTGACATCAAGGTAATCTCCAGAGGCTTTATTGGGTATATAATTCTTTTTTTTAAATTTATCTCTGAGACTGTCTCGGCAATTGCCGCAATACAAAGTAAGGGTTACAAGTACTAAGATTCATTACTAGTTACCTGATGCCATTATTTAGATTGCGTGCAATCGGTTTCTTCAATTGCTGCTCCTAGGAATGCTGCTCCACCGGACGATATCAGCAAGTTCCTGGTGATACGCAGAGTCTTCGGAAATCTTCACCAGCCCTTTCCCCTTAATTCTGCATCCAGAGCCAATTGCAGTCAGTGAATTTGTTTGTGATTATTATGACTGTGAAATAAGTATTTAAAAATACAAGGAATCGCCTGCCCTTTTCAATTTATTCTATTAGTGATACACACTAGCGTGTCCCATTTGGGAACTGAAACACCAGATAATATGGAAATCAAATAGCCAGCAGAAGAATCCAAATCTCCCTACAGCCTGACAACCACACAACTAGTACTTACCAATGGAAAGAGGAATCCCTATGTGCAGAACAGATCAAAACCCTCATCGAAGTAGTAGAACTCAAACAAACAAGAAAAGTAAACTGGAAAACGACCACACCACTAGTACTTACCAATGGAAAGAGGAATCCCTGTGTGCAGAACAGATCCAAGCCCTCATCGCAGTAGTAGAACTCAAACAAACAAGAAAAACTAAATCACATTCTGCTAAAAATCGAACATCCGATACCCAAACAAACATTTACCCAATTTATTTACGAAACTAGTACTTGTAGGATCTTGAAGCAGAGAATCTCGAGATTCATCATGTTTATAGCAGCCGGGGATTACGGATATGCAACAGCCCATAGAACGATTCTCCTGGGTGCAACAGCTTTCAGAATTAGAGTTTTTTAATACTGAAAAAATTTCAAGCGAATCTTTCTATCATGCTCCTCCTGCTGGACCGCTTGCCGAGGATCCATATCATTGCAAATTGGAAGAAAATGGTACCCATCTCGAAAATCACGTAAAATTTTTGATTCCTCTGCGTTAATTCTTCACTGAGTATTGAATGCATTTCAGTGCCACTGCAAATTTTTTAATTAGCCCCAAACAGCCTTTTTCAAATCCATGGAGGCATTAGTGTTATCGCCCTGTGTGCTTAAACTCTTGTCGTCGTATTGGCGAGCACAGTCTACTAGTCAATAGTCCTTACCCAAAGTTAAGGCCGAGTTTGTAAGAAATGCAAGAAACTAAAACAAGCAAGGGTTTT
Source organism: Pinus taeda (assembly GCA_000404065.3). NCBI lineage: Eukaryota > Viridiplantae > Streptophyta > Pinopsida > Pinales > Pinaceae > Pinus > Pinus taeda. The sequence continues at coordinate 94,206 of APFE031695863.1, read as the reverse complement.
TGTAACGATTTGAGCGCTTACCAAATTAACTGTTGAAACCGGAGTAACCGAATTACTGTATATTTACAGCTATGCTAGATGATCTCCATCCATTCTGTATCTCTCTGTAAATATCCTCTCTCTGCGGCCTTGTTTTCTGAGGTCATCAGCAACTCGGAGCCGTTTGGCATACATCTGAATTATGTAACAAATCTTCAGGAGTAGGTCTCTTGAGTAGGCCTCGTGAGGGCAAAATTACCTGAAGTGAACAGGAGCATAGCTGCGCAAGAACACACGGATTCAACATCGTTCCTGGCCTAGCCTCTGCATACATGCCTTTTCTGAGAGTCCTCAACTCGATGGAACTGATAAAGGGACCATTACTCTCAGAGGTTTTGATCAAGCGAACACACTGAATCCTTGATCTTCTGGACAATGTAATTAAGATTGTTGATGAGAAACAGGTATGAGAGCGCAACATCCTTGTAGAGCTTAGATTGTTTATCTAACTCACACTGCAAAATGATGATAATCCAGCCGAGTCTCACGGACAGCATAGATGCCGGGCTGCCCTGTTCTTCACCATCCCAATCCTGGTCTTGAAACAACCCCATGAGACCACTAGGCAACGCCTTGGGGATATCCATGGGGGCATGAACTGTAATCTTCAGGAGGGCCTCCTTGTAATCGGACATAAAACTCAGATGATTCAATAAATTCTTTTCAGGTATACCATATCCCGCTTTTGGACCTCTTTTGCCTTCCATTTCGTTTATGCTCCAGGTCGCAAGTGGAACAGACGACAGGGGAGCATTCGACGCCACGACACGGTTGTCCTGCGCCACGTTTCGCTCATGCGTTATGCTAACGATATGTTATTGGTGCGAGTGATTTACAAATATAAAATGTTTATAAACTTTAATGAGATATTTTAAATGTCTCTAATAACTAAAACTACTTACCGCCTTGCAAACCAGATTTACTTATAGCCAAAAAACCTCTCCTATTTTAAATCCTTTATGAAAGATTTCTTTAAATACAATCGGGTCATACTGGTTTTTTAACGTTTTTGTTTCTTCAGCTTCTACAATTGGTTTACATGGTAATTTTTTTCCCTTACGAAAGCTGTATTTCGTTATAAGGCTTGATCGCCTCATTAGGAAGTGCAAACAAAAAGACAGCTCGGGTATATACAGCATTACTATCTCATTAGAAAGTATGCGAGATACTTTCCTACCCCATTCTTGCTCTGAAATAAAAATCTATCCTGAATTTATGTATGCGAGATGGCAATGCACATAACAATTTATGTCTGCTATAGATGCCTGCGTCTTTAGATTTAAATGGTTTGAGATGGACCCCCCAGGGGAAAAAATAATAAAATTTTAAACTGCTATGCAAAACATATTTCTGCAAATAGAAGAAACTCATCGCCAAAACTTTCGAGGACTGGAACTTGCAAAATAGAACTGCCATGACCTGCCAGCTATGGGCACTCCCATGAATGCACAAAAAGTTTAAAAAAAAAAATTGAGGTTGAGATACTTTTTCTTATAATAAAATGAGTTAATTATGAGTGAAGTTTGCTGCCGACGATCACAACATGCCATTTGTTTTTATAAATATTTTTTACCATTTTCACATAGAGTGAAACTAGCACAGCCACATAATTTGCTGCTACTAAATGCCAATGCAATACTTTAATTTATACCATTTTCACAGAGCGTGAAACTAGCATAGCCACATAATTTGCTGCTGCTAAATGCCAATGGAATACAGAATGTGCTGCTGGTAATTGCCAATGCAATACAGCCAGAGCACAACAGATCTCTGTGCAAACTTCACCACAGCTACGTATACTCCGTTGAATTGAGGTTGTGCAAGTTTCAATCTTGAAGTCATCTGTAACGCCAATAGCAGCTGCGTAGCTGAAACACGTTCAGCTGCAAGACTATTGATGGGTGAGCTCAAGACTATTTTTCACAGAGTGTGAAACTAGCACAGCCACATAATTTGCTGCTGCTAAATGCCAATGCAATACAGAATGTGCTGCTGGTAATTGCCAATGCAATACAGGCAACAAATCTCTGTGCATACTTCACCACAGCTACGTATACTATGTTGAATTGAGGTTGTGCAAGTTTCAATCTTGAAGTCATCTGTAACGCCAATAGCAGCTGCGTAGCTGAAACACGTTCAGCTGCAAGACTATTGACGGGGTAGCTCAAAACTATTGACAGGGCAGGGACTAGCTGCCCCGCAGCCATTCTTGTTTGTCTTGTTTCATCCTTTATGTGATTTATAATGGGATTCATTGAAGTATTAGGGTCCAACATTTAGAACTTTTTGATTAAGGATATTGAGATACACATTTTAATGGTTACTCCATGTAAATTTCACTTTGATGCATTGTTTCAAAACAATGCTTTCAAAAACACATTTAATGCATGATTTATCTAAATTACTTAGTTATAAGTGTCACTAGATATTCTAAACTTTACACTATAGTCATTAATCATTTATAACTAGAGTAAAGATTTTAGTATATTTAATTACTTAGTTACAAGTGTCAATGGAATATATACTTTACACCATAGTTATTAATCATTTATAACTAGAGTAAAGATTTTATGATATTTAATAGAAAACTGCTTTGATACATCATTTTTAGATAATAAACATTATTCACTGTATTATACATAGTAATTACATTTATACATTGTAATCACATTTATATATGGTTTTACAATTTCATCTTCATTTAGTTATCTTTTATATCTTCTTGTTTGTAAGTAACTAATTTGGATTTTATGTCTAATGTACTTATTTACTAGCTATTGACTTCTAGGAACTATTCTATTGTAGATGTGAAGAGAATGTTGAGGAACTTGAGGTTTTGTGGGGACAAGATTGGGGCTCGTCTAATGCATGTTGAGAACCACATAGCTTGTGATTCTGATGAAGGAGAGAAACTGGATCCCCTTGGCTTTAATACTCAATTCGTGGCCAATATTTCCTCTTCTGAAAATGAATAGTGTGCAGTGGTGGCTTTGTTCTAGGTCTTGACCGATTCTTGTTTTGGTTTTTTAAGGCCATGTGATGGCTCTTCCTTTCTACAGATGATGGTGACATATGTGGTTCGTAGCCATATGCTTCTAAGTTTTTCCTATGATACCAAGCCCTAGGCTGTAAGAAAGGAATATGTTTCTTATGCATGTAGTGGTTGGCATGAATTTTTTTGTTGGAAGATGAGTGTATGGGATGGTGCGAGTGGTTGATCCTCTTACTAGTTAATGTTGAACACTCATTGTATCTTTGTGATGGTAACTCCAGGCCTATATTTTGAGCCCAGGCTTCTCTTCTCGACCTGAGTCCCAAAATTTTGAAAGATTATTATGGTTCCCTGTCTGTTATCTGTTTTGGGGTTTATCTATCTAGTTTTGTTAGTTTGTAATATGGTGTCAAAGGTCAAGACATGCTTCCTTCCTCTGGGCATTCACTTAGATATAATGCATTTTCAATTTCATAAAATAATATAAAGTATTTTAATTTATAAACTAAAAAAGTCAATGCTCCTATGTTTGAGCTTAATTAATTAGGTACTCATTTATTAGAATATGCAATTTAATGTCCTTAATTTGTTTTTTATTTTTCTTGGGTTATTTTGTTTTTTTAATGGGTATTTTATTGTAAAAAGTGGTTTTCTTTATAATAATTATGTTTGAATAGAAAAAATTATTGTATGTAAAATTTGTCAAATTGAGATTTTTTTGTTATCATATATAAAAATATATTAAATGTATTATTTTTATTTAATTAGAATAAAATTGTTATCATATAAAAAATATATTAAATGTATTATTTTTTATTTAATTAGAATATAAATTATAAAAATTTATTTAATATAGTTTTTTTAATGGTTTATAAGCGATTTATTTGTATTATAAGATGTTTATTATACTTAACAAATCACAATATGATATAATAATAGAAATATTGACAACTAATATATAGTAACATAATGAATGAATAATTATAGATGTTCACAACAATACATAATATGCACCAATGTTTATAGTGAGGATTTTAGAATAAAGAGAAAATCCATAGTTATTCAACTAAGATATCTATATCAACTCATTCAGCAAATATTACATACGTAGAACCAATTCACAATATGACTAGATGTTTCTTACTAAGAATCACCATGATTCATGCCCTCAACAACATAATAATAATTAAAAATCCAACTAGACACAACCGACCCAAACCATTATAATTCCTTCTTATAGTCTTATGCTCAATCGACAAATCATCGTTTTTCCTTTACATAAATTACATTGTACAGACTTCTGTACACTAAATGTATTCAAATACATTGACCTAATCACATAATCCTTTTACAAAAATACAAATAAAATAATTGATGGGATAAATCCTCATCAAAACTCTTAAAATGAAAGGATCCCACATATTCCTTGTCTTGATATTTCTACCAAATTTGTGTGCACACAATCTTATAAAGAGAAAATATCCAAGGAATTTTGAATTTCCTATTCATTGTTGATTCCCTTAGGCTCATTAATGGGATCCTTCTATACTACATCTACTCCTTCTAATGCATCTTTTAATTGTCCTTTTATTGGTTCTATTATGGCTTCTCCCATGTCTTTATTGATTCTCCTTTGGACAAGGTTCATCCTCATGGTTAGTAGTTAGAATTCCTCTTTTGCACATGGTTAGCAGTTGTGGACTTATATAGCATATAAATATTTTTTGTGCAATTATGCCTTCTTAACCCCATGGTTTATGCCCTTCTTTAGTTGTGTTCCTCTTTTTATCTATTTATATATATTTTTCTTGGTGCTCTACATGTGGCTTTATGAGTATGCTTGAAAGCTCATGTCCATATTAGAGTTGAATATCTAATAACTCTAATTAATGGAGTTGGATTTTGTCATCTTATACTTTTGCTAATCGATTGTTGTAGGTATTTTCCCTATGTTTCCATTTCTCTTAAATAATGTTATGTCATTTGGTTATGTAAATTTGGTTGTCCCCTCCCTTATCAGACATAGTAGTTATTGAGATTCATATTTTATACATTTGTGGCATTATGCACTCTTAATTGTCATTTCTTTTGCAAAACTTAAGCCAAATGTTGTTTCCCTATTCTACTAACCCTTTAGTATAGATATATCCCTATCTTACATACTTTATTTGGTGGAATTTGTCCCATGTTTCCACTAAAAATTTTAGTTCGTCCTACTAGGGATTTTGTAATTCCAGCGGGGACTACTAAGATGAAAATTCATGATAGAAAATTCTCATGATTGCAATGGCTTCTTAGGCTACCACTAGTTATCTTACAATATCCTATATATTTGTGCCCGAGTAGTTGTAATCCAAATTTCTCGTATTCAAAACTTCATAAAATGTGGTTAACACCGACTAGGATCTCCCCTAAAATTGGGCATCAATATTTCAAATAAATTTGGTAGTATCATCATCTAATAGTTGGGTGCATATTATGCACTATAATTTCAAAAACTAAAAAATGGTTTTAGTTGCACATGTTATTAGACTTTATGTGTCCTTTATAATAGATTCTTATTTGTACATCTTCATTTTTGTGTTGCGACAATATTTTCTACAACTATCTTTTCGGTGGAATATAGAGTTATACACTTTGGGATGAAGTTGATCTCCTTGATCATGAAAATTATATTTTCAAAATTTAATTTTGTGTTTCAAATAATTCATTCTTAGATCACATTTACAGGTTTTTTTTCTCCAATTAATATATTAAGGGGAACTCTTAGAAAAGAGACCCTCGTTTTGAGGGTGGAGTATAACTTAGATTCTTCAAACACAAGGATATGTCAACAACTTACCACTGTTTTATCAAGGAGGAACAATCGGCGTAGCAGGATAACAACACGAAGGCTTCAAAGCAGGCAGGTGTCGACATGGAGGCTTACAAATGCTTCATCGTTGAGGAACACCTGTTGTCGCCTCCACGCACTTGACTGGCCACACAACCTGCCACGTGTTTTCTTTTCTCAGGTTCCGAGTATTCTCTGTTTTTGTTGTTTTTGCCCAACACTCAGGCATGGATATGCACAAGCTAAAGCCTCAGTGAGATAAAAATAATGAGACTTGAATTAATCAGAAGGAGTTGCAGCTCACAGGTGTGTACATCACCTGGAGACTGCACTCATACAAGGAGGAGACTCTCTCTCTCGTTCACTCAATACATTACAATGAATGAATATTACATATTAAATACATGACTAAAAAGTAGGTAGTTGAAACCATCCTCCTAAATTCTAGGAACAACTCCTAAAGTAAGAAGGTAACGTTACAACCACATAACCATTTCTTCATTATTTCTAACTCAGTGTACTATATTTTTAGTAATAGAATTAACTTAACTTAAATATATATATATATATATATATATATATATTATTATAATATATATATATATAATTCTAATTCTAATTCTATTTATAATTTAACAAACTTAAGGCATAAGTTTTTCATATAAAAATATAAGAAATACTATTGTTCTTTAGTGGGTTTATTATTCTTTCGAAGTAGGATATAACATATTCGGAAATTCATTGACCATAATTTTTTCTTATTGGCAAAAAAATTAAAATAGCTAAGTGTAATCTTAACTTATATCTAAAAAAATATATTTTATTGAATTATTTAAAATTTATTTTTTAAAATGGTGATTGACACGAACTATTTTAAATTTGAGTCGTCTAACGAGTTTGAGTCATCTAACGAGGTGGAGGAATTGCCAGCCAAAAGTGGTCGGAATCCCGGTAAAACAATTTCAAAAAATCTTGTAGAGGCAGCGTTTGAAATGTGTTTTTGATTGTGGAAATGCATTCAGCACCATAAAAACGTCTAGGGCATCTAAAATTTTGAATTTTAACAACTATAACCTGGATTTACAAAAATTATTGCCGAATTTTCTCTAAATATTACTAGAATTTCTATAACTTTCCAAGCAACTCTTTCACCTATGTAAAACTACAGATTTTAATTTTTTTTTTTTTAAATAGTAATTGATTGTGTCAAAGCTCCTCTTATTAAGTTATTAAGTTATGATGCATGCTTGTACTCTGTCGGCGTACAGTTGACTGCAACATTCATAACTTGTACGATTATTTTGTTATTTTATGCTTTCAATAAGTGGAAATTCATAAATGCATGTTTATAAGTTAAATAAGTTAAATAATACTACATAGTAATTACCATGACAATTAGAGCTTTTTTAAATGCCTTATTATTGAAGTAATTTTTTTATAAATTTAATTTTATATTTGATTGAATTTTATTATAATTTAATATTCTGAAACTAGAAAAAGAAAAAGCCACTCAGAGTAATAGCACTTGCTACCTCAAGTCATCATTAATATCACAAGAGATATTCATATGCTCTCCCTGACCTCCTTGTGTTGGAATTCAAGTCTTTACAACTAAATACAAAATAATAACACTTCTCAAGTCATCATTAATACCACCACTTCTCAAGTCATCATTAATATCACCAATAATATTCACATGGAATTCAAATCTGGACAACTAAATACGAAATGTTTACGACTAATACTTATTGATCATTAAATTGTTTTACACTGACTTTGACCAATATTGTACTATTAATTATTGCTCACAATTAGAGTAAATGCTAAGCTTTCATGATTATTTGATCGTGCACTGCTTTCATGATTCTAAACATCAAATTAATATAAAGTTAATGATGCACGGGTTTGTACATATCCAATGTAATGTTAAACCCAAAATGCAAAGTCACAAAGTAACTTATGGAACAAGTCACAAAGTCTTATTACATAAGCGTTTGACATTTGTTAGTTCGTAGAATTGGCTTTTATGTTCCTTTACTTATAGAATAAAGTTTAATATTTAACCATGTTTAAAATTTTATTTAAATGATAATTTTAAATCTTTTTTCTTTTGGGTTTTACAGTTTCTTTAATTTTAATTTCCATATCAATAATAAATTAGATTGAAATATTAACCATGTTTAAAATTTTATTTAAATGATGTTTTAAATCTTTTTTCTTTTGGGGTTTACCGTTTATTTAATCTTAATTTTCATATCCATAATAAATGAGATTGAAATATTTTCCTTAGATAAGTGTTTTTTAACTTTCTTTCCATTTTTCCCTCAACTTATAGTTTGTAATATAACATGTAATATGTTATATGGAAGACGACTTTTTCGTGGGCATTTAAATCTGCACTTCTATGACTCTCTTGTTATTCTCAACATCTTATACTCTACAATAAGTAATGTGGAGATCCCTCGTAAATATGCTTTTGACCAATATTTTTACTACCTTCCTTTCATGTCCATAATCTACATCTAACACTCAACATAATAGGACTCTTTAATGATTGATATTTGAAAAACATAAGACAATGAAACAAACAACTAAGTGGCCACCATTGATGATTAGACATCTAATTAGAATAATAATTAATAAATATGTGGTAATTCTGGTAATGTTAACTCAAGGGATTATAAATCTAAGGGAAAAATATTAAAACCAAGATATAAATATTATAAACCCAAGGTATATATACCTTAAGATAAATATTATAAACTCTAAAATAAATATGGTTGAACATGATTTACCATGGTTGATTTTCATATTGGAACAAGGGTTAATGCAAGAAGATGTGTTACGCTTTTTGGCAAAATATGACAATGAATTTCAAGTTTTTCCTCTTTTATCGAATTGCAACCTTCAAAATTCATATAAGCATTGTAAATTTTGATTCAGAGTAAAAAGACAATAGGTAGAGACTTTTGTTGCTATCCTACTTATATTTTTCACAAAAAAAGTTATTGTCATATAATCTCTCAATTTTCCATTAAATGCAATATATGTCCTTGAAAATTTCGCAAAACTTAAGAGGTATGCTTGTGCTCACATATCATAACTGTTATGAAACCAATTCACGAAAAGATAGAAAAGATAGATAAACGCCTTCAAAATAAGTCTCTTCGAGGGGAAACCTCCTTTACAATACACAAATGAACATTTCTTGGATGATACAAATGACAAGGCCTCCTTTCTATATATAGGAGTCTAAGGGATCATAATATAATCAGAGCTGGCATAACAATAATAATGTAAGGGCACAATAATAACAATAGTGGACTTCTATGGGGAACAATAATAACAATATGGGGACTACATGGTCACAACAATATAATAAGGGGGTTGTACTAATAACAATAAGGGGTTACACTAGTAGTATAGGGCCCTAACATGCCCCTTTCCTTCAAAAAGTGTTGTCATCAACGCTTGAGTACTTCTTGATGCTTCTGTATAAAATTCTTGTCCTCCCATGTGGAATCTTCAGCGGGTAAGTTCTTCCACTTGATGAGATACTCTGAAAGTGATCGATTTCGTAGCTGTCGGGTTCTTGTTTCTATGACTGCTCCAGGTTCCAATATGATTTTTCCTTCCTCGTCAAGTTCTGGCAATATTGTTTGATCTGGGATGTTTTGCAACTTTTGAATAAGTGGCCACACTTCTTCGTCCTTTTTCCATTCATCCCTTGCCTCGTTTATCCAATCTGGTTGGATAATAGAAATAACACAAAACAATGCTTCCACATCCTTATCCTTTCTTGAGAGTGCATATGCAACAACATTTTGCTTCCCTTTTTTGTAGATGATTTCAAAGTCATAACCCAACATATTTGTGACCCATGTTTTTTGTTCTTTTAAAGATAATCTTTGTTCTAAAAGGTATTTAAGACTATCGTGATCCATTTTTACCTTGAAGTGTCTTTCCATTAGGTAAGGTCGCCATTTCTTAAGTGCATGTAGTATTGCCAACATTTCCTTCTCATAAATAGCTTGCTTGAGATGCATCCGTAAAAATACCCAATTGCCTACATCAAAACTTCTTTCACTATGATGTTGATCTGCCTGTTGTTTCGTTTCATTTTGTACCAAGGTGGCATTATCCTTTAAAAGTTGGATAACTTGTTGTTGATGCTTGATGTGATATTTCACTACTTGAATCTTTTTCTTCTCGATATGTCCTTCTATCTTGAGAGTTTGAGGAGTGGTAATTTCTTCCAATGCATTACAATATCTGGTTGGATTCATTTCTTGATGCTTGATGTGATCTTTCACTTCTTGAAAATTTTTCTTCTTGATATGTCATTCTATCTTGATAGTTTGAGGAGTGGTAATTTCAGCCAATGCATTAAAAGATATGGCCAGATTCATTTCTTCTTTCTCGATGTGATCTTTCACTTCTCGAACCTTTTTCTACTTGATATGTCCTTCTATCTTGAGAGTTTGAAGAGTGGTAATTATTGCCAATGCTTTACAAGATATGGTCAGATTCATTTCTTCTTTCTCTAGGGTTGGTTCATGGGGTATATCCTCTTCTTTTGACATTTCTTGATCATTTTCCTCACACTTATGACCTTTAATGTTTTGTTATCATAATTGTAATGAAGCCCTTTTGCTTTTTTCTCTTCCAATTGCTATGGTGTCAACCTTATAGGTTGTGGAAGTCTAGGAGAAACAACAATTCCATATTTATAGTTGTGACGGGTAGACTTCCTTGTTGCCATAATTTTTCTTTCCACTTTTCTTGTCAACCTGAATGCCTTCTCCAATGAATATGGTTCCCAAAGACGAACCTCATGTTGAATGTTATCCTTTAAAGTCCCTATGGAGACATCAATCTTCTGCTTCTCTGAAATATCATTTTCCCCAATATTCAGTTTTTGAAAGTCCTCAATGTGCTTTGCCATTAAACACTTTTGTTTGAGATTTATCAATTGGCTAAAGAAGGTGTTGCTCTTTGTGTCCTCAGAATGTGCTATCATTTCCTCCATGAAAACTGACCACATAACAAGTGGTTTACGCGAACAAAACCTTTTAAACCATAAAAATTGATCCGGTTCTAAATATGAAGATGCAATACGTACCTTTTGTAACAGTTGCACCTCATGTAGATCAAAATATTGCTCCATCTGTAGTATCCAAATTACTGGATCCTTGCCATCAAACTTCCTCATATCGCCTTTTCTTGATTGTATCTCTGTAATTTCAGATCTCCAAATTCTGGAATTGCATATTGCAGTAGACCTCTGAGTCCACTTTCTAACCTCGCAAGTCTGATCAAGATTGGATTCTTCAAGGAAGAGTTAAGTCAAATGTACCACGATAACCTGATTATAGACTAGTTCAATAGATTGAACTTGTATGAAGTGTCATGTGTCACTGTTTCAACCTTAGGACCTGAAACCAATACACAAAAAACTAAATTTTGTCCCCTTTCTGTAACTTCTTATTAAATTTCAATATGATGCTCAAATAGAAAGTTATGACAATTTTTATAAGGTCACCTATTTGGAATGTAATTCGAGATCTTCTCAAAACCCTAAATGTCTTGGATAGTATCTCCGAAAATATAGAACAATAAGATCTGAAATTCGGATCCGAGCTTCACGCAGTGTTCGATGCAAATGGGTTTTAATTTTAGAGTCTGAAACTTTGTAGAAAAACAACTATATTACAAATACCACAATGACTTGTTTGAGATGGAATTTTGGAGCTTGCAAAAAGCCTAACGTCCTCAGACCATATATCCGAAAATATAGCAAGAAAAGACTTGAAATACAAACCCGAGGTTCAGCTTGATGTCGTCTCAAATGGGTTTTTTTTCACTTCTGTGACGCTGAAATTTTTTTTTATAGCACAAATTCCATGATGATCAGCTTGGAGCAGCGAAACCCTATAATCCAAAGCTCTGATACCAAATGTTATGGAATCAAATCACAAAAAGGTAGAAAAGATAGATCAACACCTTCAAAATAAGCCTCTTCGAGGGGGCGACCTCCTTTACAGTACACAAATGAACAATTCTTGGATGATACAAATGACAAGACCTCCTTTATATATATAGGAGTCTAAGGGGTCATAATATAATTAGAGCTGACATAACAATAATAATGTAAGGGCACAATAATAACAATATGGGGACTACATGGGCACAAGAATATAATAAAGGGGTTGTACTAGTAACAATAAGGGGTTACACTAGTAGTATAGGGACCTAACAATAACTTAGTCTAAAATGTCTAATAATATATATATATATATATATATATATATATAGACACACACATGATAGAATTAATTCTTTCATATTAAAAAAATATTTTTTTGCGCAAATTTTTTTTTTTTTTCGAAGCTGGTGAAGTAATATTTCAATTGCATTTTGGAGACATGTGTTCATGTAATATTTTTTTGAGCTCTCAAAAACTGAGAGTACCATTTTCAAGAGGACTCGTAAACAAAGATAGTGGTATTTTTTGAAATTTTTTGGTTGTGTATATTTTATGTTATTGATTTTTTATTCAACCCCTTTTAAACTATCCAAAAAAAATTCAAACATTATGTTTAAAAGAAATTAGAAGAAAAATATCATATGAATTCGAAAGTGTCAAATTCATATGTGACTAGATAGAGGATTCTTTCATAAATACAACACGATCAACTCCACAACTTAAGGAAAAATTCTGCCCTAAACCCACTAGGGTACAAAGTGGGGTTGTAGAGAAATCTGTAAAAGGGGTGCTGAAACTATGATTTCTAGGACCTCAGGAGGTTGACCGAGCACTTAAATTCAAAATTCAAATTACTTGATCAAGTGTTAAAGAAACCCTTGATCGAGTTGTATACATTGTTAACCAATGACTTGATTAAGCCATTAAAATCCTAACCCTCCAACCTCCTACCAAATTTTATTAATGCGCAATTAAAAAATATAGTTCTTGGGCAGTGGATCACCCCATAGCTAATTTTTGGGGCTTTTAGCCCGAATTTTGGTCAAAAGTAATGTAAGACCTCACGAAATGCAGACGCGGAGTGCGAGAGTCTATGGTTGTCCACCCTAAATTATTGTAACTTAATAAAGAATGTGTCGACCTACCCATGGTCCACAGACCATGGGAATATATAAATAGAGTGAGGCTCTAAGTGTAGAAGAAATTTATTGGTTAGTCTTGATCTGAAGGGATATGGGTTTTTGAATGCGATATTCACTCTGGGTTTGTAAGTTCGAGTCTTGGGTTGTAGGAAGAGGAAGGGGCTCTACAGTTGTGTGTACAAAGGCCTGGTAGAGTCCGCAGCTGTGTGTGTGGACCCCTCCAGTTGAGTGCATCGGGCAGAGTTGGGATTGTAATGGAACAAAAGTTTAATAAAAGCTAAGTTGATTCTGAAATATTATGCATCTATTCATAGATATGTATGTTTATGCTTCTGTTATATGTTTATGCATCTCCTTACAGTTTATGATTGTGCGCACTTTTTATGAATGTTGAATAATTGATAAGAATATCGGGCCCACAAAATTAAGTAAAGATCTATAATAATAATGCAGTAAGTATAAAGGATCTCGACCGTGACTCTTCATTCTTTTTACAGAGTGATGTGAAGGTCTGACAGTAGTGCAGGGTAGTGCGAGCATGCACGATCGGTTCGCAAACTTCCCAGACTTCATCAAAACATCCCTAGGGTGCAGAAACTTGGTTCCAACACCATCCCGTACTACCTCGGGTGAGATCTTAGTCCACTCACCGTGGATTGTTGCCGAAAGGGCTGGTAGTTTCGGGATTTGTTTGGCTAAATCACTTCTAAACCTGGGTCAGGCCCCAACTAGCCAATAAATGGTTCCATTGCCAGGACTGGGATCTGCCTAAGGGATGTTTGATGTCAGAACACTGGAACCCTACGAAGAAGGAAATTGAAGAGTGTTTGGATCAGAAGCTTCACGAGTTCGTGACACAAGAAAACAAAACTTTGCAGATATCCAAGAAAAGGTGGCTAGATCTTCTTCGCGTCCTTCTCTTAAAAGTTGTATGATTGGATTACGAGGTTAGCTGACAGCCAGGGGAGGTATAAGATCAATCAACTGATAGTGTGGACTCCAGAGTTAGTGCATAGACTAGAGTCATTATAAGATAAGATCGCGCGGGCTATGGACAACTGGCTCGACTAGATAATAGGGGATTTATCACTGATTTCGCGATCAACATGATTGTGAGCTGTAGAGAAGAAGAATGACGTTTTCTCAAGGGACGGCGAGGTAGGTACATCAAATCCATGAATACCTGGATTAAGATGTTGTTATGTGAAAAGCGGGTTATGCGAATACATTAATAATTGGAACGATGCAGAGTGGAAATATCTACAAAGTTATCAAAGGATTAGGAAATAGTCCCTTAATCTCACCTTTGTGAGAGAGTGAGGAAAAGCATGCTCGAGTTTCTTTGAGAAGTGCCGTCAATTTGATAAGGCAATGCATTCTGCAGTTATCACCTCCACTATGCCGTTACCCACTTCACCTACTTCACCTCCATCAGTACCCAGAAGATCTTGGTTTCTAGGATTCGTGTGCCATCGTTTGTCACCCATAGTGAAGCATATTTTGTTGCCTCTGGCCAGTCTTGGTCAAGGGGATCCTTCTATGTGAACCAGGAATGGATCCTTCTATGCTTACTACCTTTTTAGAGACATGCATGAAACTGCTACATGGTAATAAGGTAGTTAAAGGACTACAAGAGCTGATAACTAGGTGCGTAGGGTTAGGTGAACCGTGCATAATCCGAAAACCAGGAAAGCATACATTACGCACTTGGAGAGAAATGAGATTAATGGCACAGATTTGCGGATATGAGATGGATCAGGTAATCCTAGACCTGGGTTTGGACACGAATGTGTTACCAAAGAAGACATGGGAACGCATGGGCAAGCTCACATTGCAGTGATCCCATATTCAATTATGGATGGCGAACCAACAAAATATTTTTCCCATGGGAATGTTGCAAGGGTAACAGTGGATATCGAAGGTGCAAGAATGCAAACGGATTTTGAGGTAATAGAGATTATGGATGACAATAACCCTTACCCCGCATTGCTAGGAATAGATTGGGCCACTGATATGAATGGAGTCATCTACCTGAAAAGACAGAAGATGATATTCGAGAAAAAGTCTCTATGCGTAGTAGTCCCGCTAGATCCAGCCGAAGGAATGCGCTACATTGAACCTTTGCGCGACGATGACAACGATGATGAGATGGATTGCATTTACCATATAATGGCACAATAATAGGATCCGGTGAACCTAACTGCAGTGGGAGAATCTCATGGAAGTGTAACAGTTCCTGCACTTTAGATTCAGATGAAGAGATAGAATGCTGGCATAATCTTTTGCACGTAGTAAGAACGCTGAATTGCAACATGATAATTATATCATTATTGTGCATTATGACTGAAGCAAGGGAACTTCCAACATATGATGGTGTAACAGGGGTGGATGAATTCATATATAAATTTGAAAGTGCAGTACCAGAACAACAGTGGTATGGTGTGCTGAAATGGGCGTTGTGCATGACACTTGCACAATGGTGGAATACACATCAAAAGACTATGGGGAACTGGCGTGAATGTAGAAGACAGATGCACTTAAGTTTTGGAAGTCCCCAACGTCAAACATGAGCCGAGAAGTTAGGACGAAGCAATATGCGTGCCCTCCTAGGTCAATGGGTGCAGACGTGTGTTGTGCAAGCACGTCCCAGATGAAGGATCACAAATCAGAACCCGACGCGACAGCAGGGAAGGCAACACACTCCCCAAATAGTCCGCGATGGAGCATTCAAAAAGATATGTAGAGTCATGAACAGAGTTCACCTGGAGAGACAAACTGACTGGGACCTGTGTGTACCAGTGGTTTGATGGGCTTATAGGACCATAAGCAAAAACCGAGGTGTGGAAATGACCCCAACACTGAAAAGAAGAGATGAAACCAGGAGGGTAGAGAAGAATTCCCAGACCACAGCTCCCATAGTTGGGACGGGATGCAAGGACCTGGGTAAAGGAATTAGGTAGTTACAGGAGGCCATTTAGCGAGGGAGTTTAAAACTCTGCAAACTCGACGAAGATTAGGCACGACTGAGGAAGAAAAGTGTGACATTGGACGAAGAAATCAACGAACTGGAAACCGAAGTCATGCAAGTGGGCCACGAAAAACTAACCATGATGGAGCCCAGTCTAGCCAGCCCTAATACTGCATTAGAAGGAGTTGTGACCCTGCTACCATGGCTGCGATAGCACCTTACTAAACAGAGGAGTGTACCATACAAAGAAGAACGCGATGCACTGACGGATGCAAGGGTATTTGAAGGGCGCCCACAGCGTGGACTAGCAAGAAAATTGAAGCCTCGCACCGGGGGTGAGACCACCTGACTATCTATAGGAAGCATAGTCTCAGTGCTCCAATCAGTTGAAAGATGGCGTGGGACTATAAACGAGTTTGCAGGAGAGCTGTTTGGAAAGGAGGTTCTGTGCAAGGTTAGTATGTCACAGGGGTCGTGGTCGCACGTAATGGGCTGCGCTTCTACGCGGGTAGGCTAGGAGGTGACCGTTGATGTCATTGTTCATGACAAGAGGTACAATTTAAGGCAGAAAGGGGCACGCAGCGGGCCATTAAGATAGGAATTAAGGGCTAGATTCGGGGCGATCTTCCTCCAAGAAGGTATTAATGACTCAGAAGTGGAGGGAATGATCGAATTCAAATTCAAACGTTACTATAAAATATCTTGGGGTAGCCTCGAGGCAACACTTGGTTGTTTAATATTTGAGCCAGTATAGAGCATTAAGCACCAAACTACCTTGTCACCCATGAGTACGCAACCGAATGGATCCAGTGAAGAAACGATGACAGCTACAAGAACTAGAGTACGGTTCGTGAAAGTTACCCTAGAGCCCCATGTGACCCAAGAGGAGCCTAGAGAGGAAGCAGCTGCACCAGAGGTTCCAAAGTCCCCCTGCACACTATGACCCTAGAAAGACAAGCAGATAATGGGGCAGTCCAGGTATCACCACAGAACCCACGATTTAGCAAATTGTTCATGGTAGAGAAGGGAAAAGTTGTCACCATTGAAATAAAGGAGGAGGAGGAAGATTTTCAAGCCCTGATCGCCCAAATTGAAGCATAGGATGATGAGGTGGAGAATGTTTCCCAAGCACCTTCAGTGATAAATTTACCCCACTACATCCCCCCATGGAAAGGGACAACCAAGATACAGAAGGACCTGGAGGCCACAAAGAGTGCACTCCAGACCCTGCTTCTTCCGAATGAACTAAGGTTTGAAGGTCCATCGCTGGGATGGGTACCTAATAAAAGGTTTGAAGACTGGGACCTTGTGGATAGTGAGAAGTTCCCAAAGTTGGCCGCAGAGCAATTATTGCAACAGAAATGGTTACGCAGTGTGGAGAAGGCCAGGTTACTACATCGACGATGGATACCCCACTACCACTGCGTGGCCGTCACAATTTTTTGTCATTCAGCACCTACTGTGTCTAGTACATGATGGGCATCTTTGGATGGAGGAGTTGATTCCCATCACGGCTGATTTAATTCACCAGATCTCTCGGCTACCCAATAAAGGAAACAATCCCGCCGCCATAGCAAGAAAGAGTAGTGACTTGGCCCTTGCAGAAGCTATGAAGGCCAAATATAAGCTGGAGAAGAGTAAGCGAGGGTATGTAGTAGCAAGCATCAAGGACAAAGGGGTGTGTGTAGCCACCCAACTGCTGTCTAGAAATCTTATGAGGAAATGCCCAGCAGACGAGGTGCCAGCATTTGTAATTGCGATGGCAGAGCAGTGTGCAGAGGGGGTCCAGTCCAACTGGGCATAGTTTCTTTGTGATGAGTTATTAACGAATTGTCGGGAGGCCTAGGAGTAGGGTAAGACCTTCCACTACATGTGGTTGCTCTTATCCATCTTGTTGGTTACAGGGGAGCTACTAGAGGACAGTTGGTTTCCCACCATTGAGAGGAACCTACCCGAAGCCGCGAGGTATACCTCACTCTGGGCAACGAAAGACGCGATGAGGGTTTGCGAGATCAAGGTGTTTTGGGTGCTCATGTAGGCAAGCATCCGAACTTGGATCAACCGTAGGTTGTGCTTCCCCCCAACAGTATACAAAATTTTTTAAAGAGTGGTATAATTCAAGGCGAATATGAATAATCTTTATATTTAGGCGTGAAAGGATCCAACCCGGATGTGGGTGAAGCTTTTGTTCATTGCAACGGGCGATGCAATCTTCGATGTAATGGCGGCATGGACTTTGGAGTGGTGTGCTTCGGACTTGGTAGAGCTGGAAAAGATCACAACACAATAGTGGAAGAAGGAAACCAAGCTGCACATCGCGAAGCTGGTAGAGAGAAAGCACCAAGAACAAGAAGTGGCCATGCAATGGAAGGCAGCTGAGGTAGCAATGACAGCGCAGACAATAGAAACTATAATCGTGCCCACCTAAGAGACCGAGGAAGGTCAAGAAATTTCCATGGAGTAGGACATACAAGGGGAAGTTGAGATAGAGGAATGCATAACAAAATCGACCCAACTCAAGAGGCTGCGTGTCCAAGACAAGCCAACCACACGGAGGAAGACAAGGACAACGGAGACCTCTTAGGGAGCCCTTCCTGACAGTGGTGAACTAGTTCGCCATGTCACCAACGATGCTCTTGAAGAATTAATGACAGAGTAGACAACTATGTTAGGGGTGCTTAGAGCACAGTTGCCGGCATTATAGGTGCGACCCCTAGGAGTGATGACACCACACCTTACGGAAGGTGCATCCAAAGCTAAGAACATGTTACGCACTTCCACAACGAACACTTTGGTGTTACCAGAAGGCATAGTCTTAGTAGAATTCGAAGGTAAAATGAGGGGCTGGGGATTGAATTTGGCCGCCCTTCCCAGAGAAACCTAATACCAGCTTCAAGATGGGGTAACTGCTGAGCTTCGGGCCAGGGAGGGTCGTGCCCTCCATACCTTGAGCGAGAAGAAGTTAAATCCAAAACAACTCAGCCTGTAACATGACAACTTGGTCACACAAAACTAGGGATTAGAACAAGTCGTGGAGGAGGCCTATAGTACCATACTGGAGTTGGCCATGCCGGCAACACTCCCCACCACGGAAAAGATTCACCAATTAGCAGATGGAGTCCACAAGAGCTAGGAGGAGGCTGCGAAGGTTCAGCTTGAGCTGAACTTGCAGATCGTGGAGCTGTGACTGAAGGTGAAACCATCTACACCCTCAAACATTTGAGACAGTGCCACCACGCCATTCAATCAGGGTTGGAAGTGATAGAACTCGTTGTACAAGACTACACGGGATTGTTGGACTAGTCCCTCTTCATGATCACTTCACTGCAAGAGGATCCAACGCTACAGCAGTTAGAGACAGAAGCACGAGAGTTGTAGCAGGCCTATGACAATGTCCGAGGGACCGCACAGACGGTCGCCCTTACTCAGTGATTAGCCAAGATGAGGGAGGCTCAGGCTCTGAAAGAACAGGTGGATGCCGCACACCAAAACGAAGCAGGGCTTAAAGCACGCATCCAGCATTGGCTCAAGGAAGCATTCACGGTCACTACCACAATCAAGGGGAAGCTGGCCTAGATGTAGGATACATATGTGCAAAGGCAAGAGGGTGCCTCTAATAATGATGCATCTAAGAGTCGTGCACAATTCATACAACAGACAGTAGAGGAATGTGTGGTAGACGTCTGCGAAGCGCACAAGTTGCTGGATGGATTTATAACAAAGATCACCGCACCAGCCGAGTGACTAAAGATGAGTCACGATGATTGTGTTGGGGGCCTGTGGTCAGCGAATCCCCCCCATAGCATATTTTTGGGACTTGTAGCAAGAATTTTGGTCAAAAGTGATGTAAGACCTCGCGAAATCCGGTTCTGAAGCACAAGAGTCTAGGGTTGTCCACCCTAAAGTATTGTAACTTAATAAAGAATGTGTTAACCTACCCATGGTTCGTGGACCATGGGAATGTATAAATAGAATGAGGCCCTAAGTGTAGAAGGTGGTTTTTTGGTTAGTCTTGATCTGAAGGGACATGGGTTTTTGAATGCGATATTCGCTTTGAGTCTATAAGTCCGGGTGTTGGGTTGTAGGAAGAGCAAGAGGCTCTGCAACTGTGCACAGAGGCCTGGTAGAGTCCATAGCTGTGTGCCTAGACCCCTACAACTGAGTGCACAGGGCAGAGTTGGGATTGTAACAGAACAAAAGTTTAATAAAAGCTAAGTTGATTCTGAAATATTGTGCATCTATTCATAGATATGTATGTTTATGCTTCTGTTATATGTTTATGCATCTCCTTACAGTTTATGATTAGTTGCACTTGTTATGAATGATGAATAATTGATAAGAATATTGGGCCCACAAAATTAAGTAAAGATCTATAATAATAATGTAGTAAGGATAAAGGATCTAGAAAGCAACTCTTCGCGCTCTTTACAGAGCGATGTGAAGGTCAGACAGTTGCGCAGTGTAGTTCGAGCGCACAGGATCAGTTTGCGAACTTCCTAGACTTCATCAAGACATCCCTAGGGTGTGGAAACTTGGTTCTAGCACCCTCCCATACTACCTTGGGTGAGACCTTAGTCTGCGCACCACGGACTATTGCCGAAAAGGCTGGTAGTTTGGGGATTTGTTTGGCTAAATCACTTCTGAACCTGGGTTAGGCCCTAACAAGCCAATAATAGCTCAATCAAGCCATAATTCTCAATCAAGACTTTAAATCAAGTTATAAAGTGGCTCAATTGAGGGTTTATTTAAACACTCAATCCAGCTAATTTAAGCACCTCAAGAGCTCAATCAAGTGCTTAAAAGTTGCTCAATCAAGCACTTAAAAATTGCTTGATTGAGTACTTCAAATTTCTTAATTGAGCATCCTTTTTTCACCAAATTGTCCCCTCATTACTCCAAAAAGTGTAACCCAACTCCATGCTATCACTCACAATCTTTGTCACAATGTGATATTGGACCATGGTTGACCATAGTTGATTTTAATATTGAGGCAATCTTTGTCGCAATGTGACATTTGATCATGGTTATGATCTAGGTAGATATCGGTGGCTACCTTCTTATTCCACCTAGACCTCCAATCAGTTTCACTTGTTTCCTTTTTTATTTCAACATTTACTATTTTTAGCAGTTTTTCAAGTCTTGAACTTTCGGAGCAGTTTTGACACCCTAAAAGGAGATTTTATGCGATTTGTTGTAGACCCACATCCATAGGTAGGAGTCTATCTCAAATCCTATAGTAATCAGAGAGACCTTTCCAACAAGGTATCGTACATGGCAAATGGAGATAATATGACCAAGTTATGACCTCAGAAAGTCGGTTGCCCAACTAACTCGAACGGGGTCCACAAACTCTTTGCGTTACATCTCCTCGAGTTAGGGTTTTGGTTTTTTAGAGTTTTTATCTTGTCATTCAATAACAAATAGACCCTTGAACCTCAATGTAACAAAGTTCATAGGCATGTAGTCTCCATATCTCTTCTCAAAGATAAGCTATAATGGCCCGAGCTAGTTTATTTCCACCCTATTTGTAAGCATATTTCAGTATTTTGATATTAATGAAATAAAGTGTTATTTCTGTTGCATCTTTGTATTTATGGTTATATCTGTAATTTTTTTGCATTCTTGTTTAAAGTTTGGATTAGTGGTATGAGAGCAGTTTGCTCTTTCTCTATTTTTCTTTGCATGTCCCTGACGAGGTGAGGGTATAAGGAGTTAGGGCTTGAACTGGTTGAACCTTTGCAAGACCCCCCTTCAAAATAAAGAGATCCTTTCAAAATATTGCTTGAGGAATCTCTCGAGTGACAGAGGAACATGATGATGGATAACTTTCCCAGATCCTCTGACAACTACCCACAGGCAACACATCTTCATCCAACAGCCACTCTAGAGGCGTCACTCCTTTTATGGCATAAGTTAACTTTGATATTACCATATTTTAGGGCCAGATAGATGCAGACATCATAGATAAATGGTTGAATCTATTGGAAGGATATTTTTTAGTTCATGACTTTTCCAATCGGGAAAATATTACTTTTTCACTTCTCAAAGTCACCCCACACATCAAGGACTAGTGGGAAACCTATTGTGAACAAAAGGATGAGAGGGAATCCTCACTATTTTCAGCCGCAACGACTTTAGATTATTTCTAAGATGCCATCAAGGAACAATATTACCCTATCAGGAGCAACAAAGACAAATACATAAAGTGGACCATGCTACAACAAAGAAGGGAACAAGATGTGCCAAAATTCATAATTTTTTCCATACTCTATGCTCAAAGTTGGGTATCAAGTATTTTGAGAAACATTTGGCACTCAAGTAGTGCGACTGTCTACACAATTACATCTAGGACGAGATGGAGTTCCTGTACATCTCATCACTCGACATGACATACCGATACACTGTCAAGATTGAGTAGACATTTAAACAGAAGAAGCGAGACTTTGGATCAGTGAATTTGAAGCAATGAAAAGGCACCCGCAAACCATAGATCAAAGGCCAAAGCGAAGGTAGGGCAACCCAAGACAACCCTATAAAGCCGCAAGAAAAGAGAAACACCATGAAAACAAAGAAGGATACAGGAAAATGGTGTGAGTTCCATAAGAGCTCAACTCACAACACAAGTGAGTGTCGGGCCAAAAATTCACTAGTGGCGAAGCTAAAGGCTTATGATTTAGACACATGTTCCGACTCTAAGTCATAACCTGACAAGGGGAATGATAAAGGGAATCAAATCATTAACATGGAGCCTAGTGCCACTCTGGCCAACACCAAGATCTAGAAGAATGAACCTGAATATTGTGAGGAGGGGGAACGCCTCTTCCACTTACAAGTGTGGGTGAAGGGTTCTCCGTTGTAGTTCATTATCAAAAACCAAAGCCAAAAGAACCTCATTTCAATAGAGGTCTTGAAGTGGTTGGGCCTACCAACGAAAGCACATCTACAGTTGTACACCATTGTGTGGCTTCACCAAGGATGAGATCGTTGTGTCAGCGAGTAGTGTCGCCTTCCCTACAACATCAAGCCCTTCATGGATGAGGTATTGTGTGATGTTTCTCTTCTTGAAGTTTGTGATGTATTATTAGGACAACCATACTTTTGGAAGTGACATATTGTATATGAGTCTAGACCTTGCTATGTGATTATTACTTTGGGCAAAGAGTTGTACAGGATACCAGAGGTAGCCCCACCTAGTACCATCTCTTTAATCACTGTAAAGAAATGCAGTAAGGTAATTTCCCAGACTAGGAATTTCTTTTTCCTTATGATTCTCCCTATGGGAAGAAGAGGGTTGTGGTCAAGACTTCCAAACAAGGCTCTTCTGCACAACATCAACAGATGCACAAGGTCATGGAGGAGTACAGGGACATTTGTTTCTCACCTACAGGGGTACCTTTGCACTATCAGGTCAAGCACTCCATTGATCTATCCTCAGGCATGCCACTACCCAATGGACCGAGCTATGGATGCTCTGTGATGGAGAATGATCAGATCAAGAGGTAGATTCAGGAGCTATAGTGGAAAGGCCATCAGGCCAAGCTCAACACCCTATGGGAGCTTGATTGTATTGGTATAGAAGAAGGATGGGACCTGGAGACTCTCTATTTACTATCGAGCATTGAACAAGATCACTATCTAGAATAGGTACCCAAACCCATGGATTAATGACCTTTTGGACTAGATCAAGGGGGCCAAATATTTAAGCAATATTAACTTGAAGTTTGGTTATCACCAGGTTCTTATTGAACCTTATGATGTGTGGAATAATTCCTTCAAATCTAAGTAAGGCCTTTTCTAATGGTTGGTCGTGCCTTTCAATTTGACGAATGACCTCACAATCTTCATGAGATTGATGAAAGACATATTGCGACCCTTCACCAACGCATTTGTGGTGGTGTTTTTAGATGACATCTTGATCTTCAACGAGAGATGGGAAGAGCACCTCCACGATATTCATCAGGTCCTTCAAACCCTGGGACAACACAAGTTGTGTGAAAATTCGGAGAACTTTTAACATGACCCAGATTCATTATATGGGGTACATCAATGATGAGCAGGGTGTGCATGTCGACATAGCCAAGATACAAGTCATTCGGTATTGGCCAGCTCCAACCACTCTAACAAAGATCTGCAACATTCTGGGTCTTGCCAATTTATATCGTAGGTTTGTACTGGCATTCTCTCATATCGTTTATCCTTTATGTCAAGTCACCAAGGGTAGAGTGAAATTAAAGTTCTTATGGTCTGAAACCCAATCGAAGGTGTTTTATGAGTTGAATTATTGCCTCAGCTTTGTACCAATCCTCACATTACTAGACCTACAACAACCATTTGAGATTGAGACATATACCTCTGACTATGTTATTGGTGTAGTTCTTACTCAATAGGGACATTCAGTTGCTTATCAAAGTGAGACACTTTTAGACACACTCAAAAAGTATCCTACTAATGAGAACGAAATGTATTCCATTGTGCAGCCTTGTCGTCAATGGAAGCATTAAATTCCGGGGAAGGAAAAAATCATCCACACAAACCACCGACCCCTGCAGTTCATACAGACACAAGGGAAGTTGTAGAGTGATTGCCATAAAAAATGGTCCACCTACAAAAAAAAGTTCCATTTTAACATTAATTAAAAGAAGGGAAGCACCAATAATGTTGCAGACTGCCTTAGTCAACCACTAGTCATGGCACTGATTACTATGTGTAGAAAATCCTATAGATTCACAAGCTCATGTAATCTACTAAAACAAGAGACAAGAATCTTCTTCTACTATTTATAGCAGAAGCCCATAAACATCGAGAAAACAATAACCAATAGAGGAAGGGAATCAAAGGCACATAACACAATAGATATTTGGGGAAATCCATAGCCCAAAACCCCACTATCTGTTTTGTATTAATCTAGAAAATCAATCTGAAATTAGAATGCTTGTTCTCTCAAGAACAATCCCAGCACTCAGAAAATTCATTCTCTAACTCATAAGCAAGCTCAAGGCAAAATCGTAGCCTCTTCACAAGCTGTCCAAATCTCTATTTGAATGTGTAATTCCTATGAAGGATAGCTTGTATTTAAAAGGAAATAAAGCCTCTAAAAATAGCACAACCCCTCAAGGATCACTTCCTGATTGCATGCACTATCAGTGCAACTTAGAAAAAGCTAAAACAATTAGTACACTATCCCTTCACTCTAGTCTCAACTGGGTCTTTCTCAGAAACGACATGCATGAGTTTCTGATGGTGAAATATTCAGTTAACTATAGTAGAACTAATTAGGTCACTAGTGTCCCAACTGACTGTTTACTCACTATTAGTTTTAGAAACTGATTGGAACTAATTTAATTGGACTTAACTCAATAAATTGAGTTAACTAATTATAACTCATTCATAACTCATCCCTAACTCCTATAACTTAGGGAGAACATATAAATGTCTTTTAAAAGACTTCCAATTCGAATTTCCTATATTAATTAAGTTAATTAAACTTAATTAATTATTTTCATGTTTCTATGACAAAAGAATACTATTTTAATTCACAGTTTAATTCAAGGACAAATTAAACTGGAATTTCTTGTTGCCATTTCTCAACACTCCCTCTCAAAAAGAAAGGGGTTATCCACTACCCCGATCATGTCTCTGTGAAACTCGAATTTACATCTTGGCAATGCCTTTGCCAAGATGTCATCATCTTGATCCTTCATGGGAATGTAATCTAACAACATGATCTACCTCAATACACAATCTTTGAGATGATGATACGAGATATCTATATGCTTGGACCGATCATGAAAAACTGGATTTTTAGAGAGTTTGATACAACTTTGATTATCAAAATAAATCACCGTTAGATCCATCTACTGACCAAACAAACCAACCAGGATCTTCCTCATCCAGATAGCCTCACATGCTACTTGATTTGCAGCCATGTACTCTGCCCCTATCAAACTCCATACAACCAATCTTTGTTTCTTGTTGTACCAAGAAATTGCAGTTGACCCAATACTAAAAATTCCTCCTGATGTGCTCTTCCTGTAATATGGATTCCTTGCCCAATCTGCATCGATGAAGCCTTGAAGCTTCACTCTCTCTGTCTATTTGTACCACAACCAAAACTGAGTAGTGCCTCTGAGGTATCTCAATACATGCTTGGCCACCTTCTAATACAACTTGGTAGGCCTAGACATCGCTTCATTAAGTTGGTTAATTACATAACACATATCTGGTCATGTGTTCACCAAATACATGAGTGAACCCACAAGCTGCCTGTAAACAGTAGCTTGCACTGCTTCTCATGAAATATCATTCTCCTTCCTCTAGTGACCAGCTAGAGGAGTCTCCAAGGGTTTACTTATATCCATGCAGAATCTCCTAAGTATCTCATTGCCATACTTTCCTTGAGAAACAAACAACTCCCCATCTCCTTTCCATACCTCCATGCCAAGAAAGTAATGCATGAGCCCCATGTCCTTCATCTCAAACTCCCATGCAAGATTTGATGAGCTTCTCATCACCTATCAGTATGAGATCATATACATAAAGTACAATGATCAGAAGCTTACCATCCACCACTATGTAATACAGGTTCACATCTGCGTCACTCTTCGTGAAGCCCAACCTAGTGAAGTAGCTACCTATCCTGTTGTACCAAGCATGGGGTGCTTTCTTTAGCCCATACAACACTCTCTTGAGTCGTCACACATGCAACTCACAGTTCAATGTTTCAAAACTTTTGGGTTGCTCTATGTACACCTCTTCCTCAATCATTCCATTGAGGAAGGCAGTAGTCATATCCATCTGATGGATTCTCCAGCCCATTTGTGCAGATATTGCCAAAATAGATCTAATATATGAGTGCCTTACAACAGGAGCAAAGGTCTCATCATAGTCAATCCCATCCACCTGGGAAAAGCAATGGGCCACAAATATGTCCTTATGCTTCTCCACACTACCATCTGTAGCTTGCTTTACCTTGTAAAGTCAACGAGAGCACATAACTGGCTTGTCCTCTGGTATCAGGACCACATCTCAAACATTGTTTCAAACTATGGAGTCATACTCCTCCATCATCGCATCAACCTAAACTGGCTTCTACACTGCTTCCTGAAAGGAAAATGGCTTTGTCACAACACATGCACCCATAAATTCCATGTATCTAGTGTACCTCTCTAGTGACCTCATCTACCTGCACTGAGAAAAGGGTGCTCCCACATTCTCCTGTGCATCATCCAACAATCTGTCAGCCTCTTAAGTGCACTTTCTTCCTTCTTTGGAAGACTCTACCTGAGTGGATGTCTACACTCCCATAACCTTTGCTTGTGGCTACTGCACATCAATATCAGGCTCCTCAACCTTAGGAAATAAAAGTTCCTCCTTCGCATCTAGCTCAAGCTCCCACTTAAGGGATACTCTAATGGCCTTCTCCTCATCAAACTTGACATCCCTGCAAACCACTATCATCCAACTGGTTTTCATGTACACCCGATAATTTGTGGGGAGTATCAATGTAGCCCATAAAGATCCCCAACTCTATTGTTAGCTCAAGCTTCTTCCATGCATCTTTGGTCACATGGCAATAAAACGATGACCCAAAAATCCTGAAGTGACCAACTTCTGGCATCTTACCAGAATAAGCTTCCTCTCATGTTTTACTCTCAAGTATCCAATGTGGGCTATGGTTTTGAACATAAATTGTTGTGTTTCATGCCTCAGCCCACAAGTGTAATGGTAGGCCCTGATCATGCAACATATCCCTTGATTCGCCTACTAGGATCCTATTCTTCCTCTTAGCAACCCCATTCTATTGAGGGTTATGACGTGTCGTCAACTATCGTTTAATCCCTTTTGCTGCACAAAAGTTCTTAAAATCATTGGAGACATATTCTCCACCGTTATCACTACTGAGAGCTTTAAACTTCTTTCCTGACTCTTTCTTGACTAATGCTTTGAATTCAAAAACTTTGTGAATGTCTGATCCTTTCTCTGCATGAAAAATATCCAGCATTTATGAGAATAGTCATCTACAAATAAAACATAATACGTGTGTTTGGCGGTGGATACTATTGAGAATGGTCCACACACATATGAATGGACTCTCTCCGAAATAGACTCTAATCGACTGTCTCAATATCCAAAGGAAGACTTGGTGTATTTTCCCAAAGTACAACCCTTTAATGTATCAACTTGCTCAAGCGTACCTTTTGGATGTCCTGGAGAGATTTGTTGCAATACCTTCAAAGCCCCATGATGCAAGTGACCAATCGCTTGTGCCACAACTCGCCGACGTCTTGATTGAACATCTTTTCTTATTTTAAACTCGAAGGAGCACAATCCTCTACCTCTATCTTATAGAGATTCTGAACTCAAATCCCTATCTTCTTTACTTGACTTGTGGCTATGTCTTGAAGCAACTCCTTTCCTTTTGAAAATATCACATCATAGCTTCTATCCTCAAGCATGGAAATGGATACCAAGTTCTTCATCATTCCGGGTACATGCATAACATTCTTCAAGATGAATGGAGCCACATTCTCCCTCTAAAAGGTAATAGTGCCTACACCAGTAACACTATACTTACCGTCATCACCCATCTCGATATGCATCTTGAGATCTTTCTCCTCTAGTTCACTAAATAACTCTTTGTTGCAAATCACGTGGAAAGAAGCTCCAATGTGTAAGTACCAGACACTTCCCATCATTGAAGACACCATGCATGTAATGAGAGAAAATTCCAATTTGACTTGGGAGGCCAAATCCTCACCGCCGCTCCTCCTGAGGACTTCTCCTTAGACTTCTTCAATGCATAATTTGTAGCAAAGTGACCCATCTTGTGACAATGAAAGAATTTAACTTTTGTCATGTCCTTCTTCTTACCTCCATGATAGGAATCTCATTTGGAATGAGAAATTTAACCTTTCCCTTCCTTTCCTTAATCGCTAAGGCATAATTCTCTTCATCATCAGTCTTTGATGAAGAGCCATCCCTAGTGTTCCTCCTGATCTCATCCTGCATCAAATCAGAACATAGTTGTTGTCGTGTTTTCTTTTCAATGATGTAAAAAAAGAACCCACTTAAGATCGTGGATGAAAAATGATTTCAACAATAGAAATGACTGCTAAACATTGTAGATCTGTAACTATTGATAGAAACAAAACCTACCAAAGTGTTGATCTATGCTACAATCATAATTAAACAGTGAAATGAAGAGTAATAACCCCAAAACATCCAAAGGAAACCAAATTTGTAAAGAATAATTTTATTATAACACTTGTGAAGGGAACACATATATGTTACCAGTCCCCCCTCTATGGGATGGGTTCTTGGAAATCCTCAAATGCTTTCAGCTTTTGTAGAGTCTCTCTCCTCTATCATGCATAAACCCGACAAAAATATGGTGTGCGACAATGAAAATAATCAAAGTTACAACAGTGAGTGTAACAATGAAAATAATCAAGAGTGAATAATGAATGGAAAGCCCTCCTATTTATAACAAAATATTGAGTTATCCTCGAATAATGAGCAGTAATAAAATATTATTGATCCCATTCTTGGAATAACCACCTAGAATATTTTATTGCATTTGTTTAGGAGGGAAAAAGTATTTAAACTTTTATTTAGAAATAATAAATAAATAAATGATTTATTTATTATATCAATGAATTAGTTAAGGAATAACAAACAAATAAGGATGTATTTAATTATTCCTAATGGATTTAGTCAAATTTAAGAAAGAATAATAATTAATTAGTGATTAATTAATTATTCTTGGAGAAAAATAAGGTAAATAATGATTTATCTGTTTATTTTTTATGATTGGGTGAAATTTAGCAAGGAATATTAATAAAACAATGGTTTAATTAATTATTCTTCATGGGTTTAACTATAAATTACTTAATAAGGGTGGTTTCTTAGGTAATTTCTTACAATGAAAGCAATTTTACTATGGTAAAATTTGCTTTACACGGTGTACTATGATCATCTAGTAAATTAGGCTAGATGATCAATTTTTTGGTGATAACAGATTGCCCCCTAACATACGAGTGTTAGGAGAAAAATGTATGCCCGAAGTACATTGCAAAGACACATTCACTTAGACAACATAGGGGATTCAAGGAGAGAGAGAGAGACAAATGAAGTTGAAGCTGAGAAAGGATAGTGACAGAGGGGGCGAGACTAATGCCAATCTCCTTTTTTGTTTGTTGTGGTACCAGACCTCAATGAAGCGGGGGAGGCATACCCATACCCGTTGAGATAAATTAGTACAAAAATAATGGTTACCCAGAAATATGAAACTGATAAATGAAGTACATGTTGAATGGTACATGACACACTGACATAACAGGGCCAGAAAATAATACAATGTGTCCTTATACCTAGTGCACTAGTAAAAACATGAGCCAAGACTGAATACAATAATATCTGAGTACATGAAGTACAGAGTCCCTTCCCTCAAAATATGGGTGGAAGGGAGGGTAGAACAACTAAAGAAGCCTTGCTGAGCAAGGAAGGGCTCTGCAAAATTGAATGGATCATTTGGAGGAGACGTTCATGCTATGAGCACTACGATCAGTAGGAACCGAAACCACCAACTCTGCAGAATTTCATTTGAGGTTGTAGCATAGTAGGTATGCATCCAGGCATGTGGGTGGCTACTTGAAGGGCTACCCCCTATTGAAGTTTGAAATATCTCGCACACACTCGAGAATCACCGGTACAATTTGTTGCATCACTAGATCATCAAGTGTATGGATAATGAAAATGAAACGACCAAGTCAAAGGGCAATAATGGGACCCTCTACTCAATTCAAGGCACCAAAAAATAATGGAAGTTGGAACTGAGATACACTGCCCTCTAGGCCTTTCTTATGGAATAAATGAGTTGATGTTGATAGAATAGGGCTCGCGATAGATGAGGTAATGAGGATCCTCAACTAAAGAACAAGGGAAAATAGTAATGTGATTGATGGGCCAACATCAAGGATAATGAGAGAATGGTACTAAGGTACAAACAAACGACTACCCTTGTCAGAGCATAAAGTGCATGGTTGACCTGGCAACAAGTGACTCAACTCCCGAGGGGATGGGGATAGTATGAATGGAGGCCAAAATGGGAAACACAGGATAAATGGTATGGATGGAATATTATGACATGATATGATGGGACATGAAATAGAATCCAAAAATGCAAGGGTGACTCATCACGAATTCTCTGATCAAGGATGACTCGATGATGCTACCACATAGACTAGGTCTAGTGGGAACCCTGAAGGCATGAGTAAATGATGGTTACTCAGTACAAAAATAGATATATGGTACGACAAGTATTAAGAGGCGGTGGACCTCAAAGTACAAGTGTATCTTATGGTGAGAGCCGATTTTGAGAGGCGACAAAGTGACCTTTCTCTGAAAAATGGTTTCCAGGTGAAGTGTCAAATCATAAAAAACTGAGGAAGACCCATTATAGAGCTTGGTGAGAGCTTTCCAATGGTTGTGATTGTTTTTCGAACTGAGCTACATTATAGTCGCAATGAGCGATAGAAAAATTCAGATTTTTTTATAAAAGGGTATTTTCCCTCCAATTTGAGAGGAGTAGAAGGCCCTAAATCTTATGGATATCGTAGCAGACAAACCTACCTTTAGAATCAAGATCTACGACTTTTAGGCAAGTGGAATTACTTGTCGAAAGATGGCCTTAATGCTTCTTGGAACAATGGTTCCTGGTGAAGAATTAAGGGAAGAGGAAAACGAGAATGAACTAGTAGAGGAGGTCTAGAATCATCCTCATCCATGAAGTCAGACATGGGGACTATGTGGACATAGAGAAGAGTATTTCAAGATATGGTATCAAACATCTATGATATGTGATGTGCATATGGATTTCTGGAGAGGCTAGTAGGACAAAATATCCAAGGAATGGGAGGATAAATGACCATATCTAGATTCGGTGGGATCTAGGCCGAGACTTAATTCATAACATGGCCAGGGGAAAACCATCATGCCTCCAAGCATGGGATACTGGTCTTGTATGAAAAGGTGGGAATGATGCTCCCTAGTAGGAGGATTTTGTGGAGTGCCATTATGTTCCGAGTGCTCAAAAAAGGGATTTGAGCATCTCGGCCCAACTTGGCATGAGATCCTCCAAAGGAGATGTAGGGGCCTATGTTCCCCCTAGTATGATATGGGCGTGCTGGATTTATTTAGATCTAAGGGCTCCAAACAATTTTATGATACATAATATGATTATGCAGTTTGTATGACGATGATGGTTTGCCATTCGTGTGGTTATCTTCTGTGGTATACATGTGATAAATGCCTATCTAGAATGTTGTTTGCAATGGAATCTACATAGTGATTTTGGGCTCTAGCTACATGACTGAATGTAATGGTTTCAAATTCATGTACTAATAGCTTCACTCGTAGATATTTTCTACATAGGACTTGGTTATGCATATGATACACACCATTCAATTGCATGACAAGTAACAAGGAATCTAAACAAACATGAAGATGAAGGATGCAATGAGCGAGGACACCGACTAAAAAGCCTGTCACTGCATCATATTCGGCTTGATTATTGGTGGCATATCCAATACAAACGCCGCTTGACAGGACTAATGTATGCAAGAGGGTAAAAATGGCCCAGGGTGTCAAGCCTAGATTCCGAGAGAAGTGACTCGCACCATCAGTATGGCCGATATATAGTGTGGAGGATGGATCCATCTAAAAGGTGTGAAAAACAACAGACGAGATGATGTGATCTACCTAACTACATGGCAGAAATAAAGACACATAAGTCAAAGGGATGTATTGTGAACAACATTTTTAGAGGTAGAGGCCATTGGGAGAATTAGGAAGGAGATGGCCTTCGAAATTCTCATGAAGGAATGCCCCTTTATTCAAGTGTAGGGGTAATCAGGGGTAGGCATAGCTTCCATTGTGTCCTCATAAAGCTAGGAGATGGGCGGACGTGAGGAAGGTTGACTACATGATGCGACGACATTACCTAGTGCATCAACCTAAGGAATAAGGTTCACATGCATATCATCTTGAATGGTAGATGATGGATTGTGTTATCTCAAAATCAAAACCTGATAGGCTGCTGGTCAGGTTGACTCTAAGTAACTATTTCAGACCAATCTTTTGACTAAGGCTTAGCCTCCTTAGCCTGAGAGGGCTCTCTCAAAGGGTTATTGATTTTGACTATAAATAAGATGGCTAACTCTTGTGGAATAACATTAACAAATTTGATGGCTGGATAAACATTACATAAGTTTCCATTGGGCCTATGGAGTCAATCATACTTCAGTAAACTATGACACTGCCTTAACATAGAAGTCAGGGCACTTAGCATTTAGATATTCAGAACACAACTCATATAAAACCACAGTTCATACATGCATACAGGAAGTCAGAGCACAATCAGTGAATTCTGAGTGATTACACATCTATGCAACTATAAAAGACATCAAGGAAAGAACAAATCACACATTCTGAACATGACAAATCCTTCATGAATCCTGAGAAGAAAAGCAGATGATTTATATTACTGAAAATGGTCTGTACATAAGCTAAAACAGTACTTCTTTTATCAAATTTCCAACCCCTTGTACATTGCTCTTTCTCTTATTTATAGAGCTCTTCTACCTGATTGAGATTACTCTTCTAGCATGAGATAAATTCGAATTCCCCTTGCTATGATGACACCTATTAACATTTAAAACTAACTAATAAATACAACTGACTGCTAACTAGCAGTTTTAGAGACCTAAGACAATTAGGATTCTATCTCTTCATCATGATTACAACAACTTTATCTAGCCATTTAAAACATTCTTTGACACCTAAGAATCCATGAAGTCGAACTTGATG
>APFE031695863.1:23531-52789 GCA_000404065.3 Pinus taeda | reverse complement strand
CAGTTTTAGATTTAAGCAAAACTTCAAAAGGATCAAGTTCTTTGAGCTGGTTTAAGTCCTCTTCCTCTAATAGCAACTCTGAAGTAACAACCTCCCAAAACTCTTCCTTATCTTTTTGTGACACTAAAGATGAAGTATCAATGCCTCTTTTTTGTAAATCTAAAATAATTCCAATGAGCTCTTCTTCGTTCTCAGACCTTAACAATACCTCTTGAATTTTATCATCAACAATTTTATCTTCAGGACTTCTAGAAAATTCAGGAAACAAAGATTTTGAAATGTTTGAAGTACCTGGTATATCAGAAAATCTTTGCCTGCTCCTTGAGATAATGTTGGGATTATCCACAAGACTAGGTGGGTTTGGGTCAGGATTACTCCTTGTATATCTTCCTCTCGAAGCCAACTTTTTAAGTTTAAGATTGAATGGAGTCACCAAGGTAGAATGCAGCCTCGAAAACCTTTCTGAGCTCCTGCTACCTTCAGAAGTTCAGCTTCATAATTTCGGGAAAGAGTAATCTTCAGGCTCCCGGCAGACGCACCAAAATGTTATCTCAAAATCAAAACCTGATAGGCTGCTGGTCAGGTTGACTCTAAGTAACTATTTCAGACCAATCTTTTGACTAAGGCTTAGCCTCCTTAGCCTGAGAGGGCTCTCTCAGAGGGTTATTGATTTTGACTATAAATAAGATGGCTAACTCTTGTGGAATAACATTAACAAATTTGATGGCTGGATAAACATTACATAAGTTTCCATTGGGCCTATGGAGTCAATCATACTTCAGTAAACTATGACACTGCCTTTACATAGAAGTCAGGGCACTTAGCATTTAGATATTCAGAACACAACTCATATAAAACCACAGTTCATACATGCATACAGGAAGTCAGAGCACAATCAGTGAATTCTGAGTGATTACACATCTATGCAACTATAAAAGACATCAAGGAAAGAACAAATCACACATTCTAAACATGAAAAATCCTTCATGAATCCTGAGAAGAAAAGCAGATGATTTATATTACTGAAAATGGTCTGTACATAAGCTAAAACAGTACTTCTGTTATCAAATTTCCAACCCCTTGTACATTGCTCTTTCTCTTATTTATAGAGCTCTTCTACCTGATTGAGATTACTCTTCTAGCATGAGATAAAGTCGAATTCCCCTTGCTATGATGACACCTATTAACATTTAAAACTAACTAATAAATACAACTGACTGCTAACTAGCAGTTTTAGAGACCTAAGACAATTAGGATTCTATCTCTTCATCATGATTACAACAACTTTATCTAGCCATTTAAAACATTCTTTGACACCTAAGAATCCATGAAGTCGAACTTGATGAAGCCTCCCACATGGTCATCTGACTGCTGAAGACAAACCCTAGAAATTAGGGAACATGTTTCCCTGTTTTTAGGTTTAGGATCCCTGAAAATGGCACGTGGGACAGAGCCTTTATCTCCTCATCCATGACACATTTTTCGAAACTGACAGAGGTTTTTGTATTCCAGGATTTCTAGAACAAAAACCTCTCTTGGGTTTTTAAAATACTTCTCCACCTTTCCAGAATCGATCCTTGATGTTCCTAGAAAATAGGAGACTGTCCCTTGCTCTGTTCTGGCTGAAACATAGGTCTTGGTACAGAGCTCGTAACTTCTTCCAAAAACCGTATTTAGAAAAACAGAAGGAGGATTTTTTGAAGAAATTCGTTCTGTACAAAAACCTCCCTTGGATTTTTGAAATACGTTTCCTACTGCCCCGACGACGTCTTTGAAAAACAGGTGTTAAACAGGAAAAGTCTGTTTGTGAAAAAATGCACCTACAGCAGTTTTGTAGCGCAACTTTGGTCTATGATTTCTCCCAGATCATAATGAATTTGAAGAAAATGAAAGAATTTTTGTAGTACAGCATGTTAGGAAGAAAAACCTCTTTCAGTTTGCAAAATGGAGTTCTCAGCTGCTCAGGAAAGCTTCTGTAAGTTGACTAGTAAAAACAGTTTTTCTCTGCTAAAACAGGCTGCTACAGGGGTTTCGTAGCGTGCTGCGAAAACACTTAGAGTGAGTTTTTAACTATGAAAACCTTGACACAAGTTTGAAACATGGAATTTTAGGTGATGAGGGATCAGTGATGGGCAAGAACGGAGTGTTGACCCTATTTGACCATACCAACAAGACTCTTTTATAGATCTTAGACACGGAAACAACCATGGAAAGAATAGACCAAGACTAACATGAATCCTTTGGAATCAAACTGATGTCAAAACACATGGTGAGGCTTTTAGGACATGGAATGGGGCTATGAAACTTTATTTTAATATGGACATGAGACTCTAACACTATGAATTAGACTCTAAAACATAAAAATGACTTCACCATGACTTGACCATGACTGATACAAGAATTGAGAAACCATGTAAGTTGTCCAAATTTTTTAAGGATGTTTTACAGTGATAACAGATTGGTAGATAGAGGGTCTATTAATGTTCAGACCTCAGATTCTATCGAAAGTGGTTCGAGAGAAATGCATGCAATAACCTTAGGAACTTTTGTTGGTGAGGAAATCAAGGATGATGACAGGTAAGGAATGGGGGCTATGGTGTCCATCATCTCGACATCAGGGGAGGGGATCACAATAGAGGGGTTAGAGTTTCCCTGTTTTGGTTGATTGGTGGTAACAAAAACCATAGGCAGAGGAGTAGCGACTCTAGTACAAGTGGCATTGTATTCGCAGATCGCCCCAATGGAATTGTGGAACTTGTTGATACGAGGGAAACAATGGCAATAATGACCATGGAGACCACAAAGGGAACAATGGTGGTATTTGTGAAGCATTTTGAGTTTCTTTGGTGGGACTGGCATGTCAACATGGACTTTCAGAATATTCAACTCAAGGAACACTTCATGAACTAAAGGTTTAAGTTGAAGAAGTTCAGGACAATTGTTAGTGGAATGCCCAACAACTTCACACAAAGTGCACGACTTTAGGGCCTTAGGGGCTGGAGGAGCTTTGGGAGCCCTATCCTTTGAATCTTTCTTTCTGGCTTTGCCCCCCTGGCTAGTTGCTTTCACAACAAGGGTTGGTTCCTATTGAGGTTGTGATGGTACTGAGGTAGCGACAGGGGTCATGAGGACCGGTTGAACTGGGGTCAAAGCATGATATGGTCATGGTTGACTAGGAAGAATGTTTGTGGGGGGTCGATGTACCATACTTGGATCCCAAGAGTCATGTTAGGAAGGACTAGTGAAGCCATGATAGGTATAGAAAATTCTTGGAGGGGGGAATAAGAAAGGTGTCTAGCGAGCAGGATAATGTTCAGATGGAATAACTGCTAGATGGTTGAGACTTGATGGAACTGTTCCACGGGGGAATAGAGGAGAAGCACCCACAAATGGAGGAGGTCCTGGGGGAGTGGGTCGAGAGGGTTTAGTTGTGTTTCTAGGAAAACTAGTGTCTATTCAGATTTTCTAGTCCCACTAAGACGGATATTTATCCTAGAAACAAACAATTCAAAGTAACTTGTGTTTTCCTTTATGGGAGATAGATGAGAGCGAAGCAGAGAGCACCAACCTTAGTCTTTCACTTGGCTCCTTGCTTGTTTCCTCTCTCTTTTGATAGAGCTTGCCGCTCCTTTCTCACTTGTCCCACTTCAAAGAACACCTATAGAGGCAGAGCAACAAGAAACTATCAAAGCATAGAGATCTATGATACCATAAAAAATGTAGAATCATAAGTACATTAACCATAAAAATGCATACACAAATACAAGATTTAGAAATACGCAAGTATATGGAGGAAAACTCAAATAACTTTATTGATAGAAGTAGAAGAGAGGATTACAACCCAGCTGTTTGATGCAGCGCCATCCTCCTACCATGAAGGCCCTCTTCACCTCATGAAAAGCTAGATCACCCAACAATAAAATGTCTCAAAGAGAAACCAACAACAATTTCTTACAAATTACAAAATTCCAGCTTTTGGATCTCTAGGATGAGGGATCCATATATAGATATTTGTAGGGGGGTGAGTCAGCTTCTGGATTTTTGATTTGTGTCATTTCACTGATAGTTCTTGCTTCCACTTGGAGATTCCATGATCTCTTACTCATCCCTGGGTGAATTCAGAGAGGCAAGTGTCATATGAGGAGTTTCTAGAAGATTCTCTGAGCTTCCACCTAGCAAACTGCCTCTGTCATTTGTCTGCTCTCACTCACTGCACCCTACAGAAGGAATTTTCAGTATGCATCGCATCCCTTGTGTGTAACAGGTGAGATGCATTGCACCCTCAGCATGGAGCAGTCTGTATGGTCTAGTTTTGACCAATTCTGAGTAGTTTTTCAGAGAGAACTTCTGGGAAATGATGTAATCAATTGACCTTGATCCTTTAGGGTTTGAAACAACACTTTTAGCGGTTTTAGAGCCCTTGGTTTGTCGACATATGTGATTGGGATTGCAGTACCAAAATATGTCTATAACAGTTTCCCCCTAAAGCATGAGGTCATAAATCTTCTGATGTCGAGTGAAATGCTTTATCATGAGGATCTGAGGTTTTTCGAACTGGAAGGTGACCTATATAAAATACAACACAATAAATTATCTTCATATTACTTTCATGATCTAGTTGAGGTGGGCATTCCCATGCTCATATTTATAAATTCATTTTCATGTACATAGGATAGACAATCGTCTGTGTGGCAGAATGATGATTCTGGTAGAGCTATCATCCCTTATTTTGGATGATCATCTGTGCAGCTATGGAGTGCATTTGATGTCTTTATTTTCCTGAATATATCGCAGCCCGGATGGATGAAAATAGATCTGGGGTTTTCAAACTCGTTCAATCTTCGCCCGATGTACAAGTCGATCCATGTGAAAAGATGTCCTGAAGTAAAACATGGAAAGACATCGCCTAATTACCAGCCAATGATGTAAGTTGTTAACAGGCATGAGACGAATCACCGATAATTATAATGA
This sequence comes from Pinus taeda, assembly GCA_000404065.3. Taxonomy (NCBI): domain Eukaryota; kingdom Viridiplantae; phylum Streptophyta; class Pinopsida; order Pinales; family Pinaceae; genus Pinus; species Pinus taeda. The sequence continues at coordinate 47,818 of APFE031695863.1, read as the reverse complement.
CCCTCAAGGTACTATAGTACAAGTCACATGGTGTGAATATAGGACTCGACATTGAACACCACACAAAAGCTTTCGGTCGAAGGCTATTGATGTAAACCTGTCGTCGGAAGTGAGAAACCTGCCATTGAGGCATGCAAGATTCAAAGTACAGAAAGGGTTGTTCCTAAGTCAACTTCTTGGATAATGACTTGATGTCAATAAGAAGTGAACTATCGTAGGAGGGCCTTAATGAATCCCACATCTATGACACGAAATGAAGCAAATGATTTTTTAGAGGTGAAAACGATTTGATTATACAAGGTTCAGGGTGGTGGTCATGAAAAATGGAGCATGAAGGTATTGTAGTGGATGAGGTGTTAACTAGGTTGGTGAATTCTCTAAGTAACTTCTCTTGAACATATCGATGACACTGTGATGGATAGGTAGTGTTAACCCCATGGATGGTATGGAGGACCAATGGCGAAGGTGAACGGAATAACCCAACCCGACTCAATCATGGTGATGGAGTGAAAGTGTCATGTTCAAGAGCAACCTACTACCAATGAAGCTCTTTAAGTTTTCTTCCCTTTTTCCCCAGTCATTGCTGACCCGTTCCTATTTATTTTTGTCAAGATTGAGGAGGATAACATATGCTTGTTCTATAATTTTCCCTTCGGGCAAACCAGTCACTATGTTTTAGCGATCCTAGTGACAGTGAAACTCGCTCTTGCCTGAATGGACAAGTTTGTCGCTATTTTTTTAACGAGTTTAACGACAAATATAACTCGGTCCTTTTCATGTTTAGAGAGTTTGAAAAGAGATGGAAAGGAAACTCCAGTAGTCATTTTTCATGGTATAATCCCTTAAGTATGAAAAAGTATAAAATAATACAAAAGGGATGACTTTTCGATAGTTTTAGCGAGCCGAACAAGACAAGTGCTCAATCGTTTTGTGTAATGATCCCTCAGGTCCAAAAAGATTAAAATATAGAAGAGGGATGGCACTTCCCTTTACTTTAATGAGCTGGAAAGGGCAGTAGCTCGACAATCTTTTCATATTTTACGAGCCTAAAAAGAGCTTAAAAGAGACTCGTTTTTTAGGAATGATTGATGTATCTGGGTAGCAACTGGTTCCTGGTAAGTTTGGAACTTCTCAAACACGACAGCGTAATGAGGGTGGCTAGTAGAATCACTCGTCGTAGCTGTCCCTCAAAAGGGTAAACAATCAAGTGGAGGTGTATGATTGGCTAAAAGAGTGTAGGTGACGGTAAGAACACGACCAAGGCTCAAAAGGCCGATAGCAATGCGATCACAAAGGTTATTTACTGAGGGTGGATTCATTTTTTAATGAGCTTGAATCTTTAGAAACTATGCTCAGTGGCGGGTTTATTTTTTAACGAGCTTGAACCTTGCGGTAACACTGCTTGTTTCTAGGTTTATTTTTTAACGAACTTGAGCTTTGCGGAAACATTGCTTGTTATAATAGTCAAAGTTGTTCAATTTGCCATTAAAACTATGTTCTTTTGACGGTCATACTACCTATTCAATTGCTCCATTAAATTGATTAGAAATGTAAATACATGTTTGAAAAATGAGTTAAAAACCAACATCTTACTTGAATTACATGAACAGTAACATAAAAGTAGTTTTACCTCTCATTTTTACCAGTTCATTCAAATTTGGGATTGTTGGAGCTCTGGAGGTGTTTTCCCCCTTGATTTTTCATTAGCTCATTCTGAGAGATTCGGTGGACTATTTTTGGCATTGTCTGGACCAGGTAGGAGCTAACCCTGAGCTCTTCAATTGCATTCTTTCCTTTTTTGATTCTGAGCAGCTTTTCCTGTTTTTCTGGGCCTCAAGGGTTTGAATAATTCATTCTCTCCCCATCGCACCTAGTATGCATCGAAAAGTGCGATGCATACTGATTTGGCCATTGGCTAGTCAGTATGCATCCCACCCTGTACATAGCCAAGGTGCGATGGGCGCAGGAGGAGAAGTTTATGCACTGTTTTTTCATGAAAATTTTGCCTGTTTGTGCTGAAATCAAGATCCTAATTCCTCTCTTGTTTGTTTTTTCAGAGATTCATTGGATCAATATGGTCGTTACATGGCGTGAATATGAGCATGAAGAAGAGGATATGATTGCCTTACACGATCTGGGTACGGTTACTGCATTGCGAAACTGTGGTTTGCTCAAATTCTTCCGCATATCCAGCATGAGGCAACAAATCAATTTGTTGCAATATCTTCTCGATACATGGGATCCTACCAACCAAGTGTTCCAGATTAGAGGTAAATCCATTCCTTTGATAGTTGAGGATATCTACTTTGTGACTGGGTTATCGAGGCGTGGCGTCCCTCTGTAACTATCAGGATCTGCCCGTGGGGGTGAATCCATGAGGGATTATATTCGTCAGTTTTGTAGAGATGGGTCTCAGCCAAGCAGGGATGGTAAGATCAGTATCTAAGATGTCAGTAACTGGTCCTTGAGGACTATTTTATTCACCTTTGCTAGATTGGCCGGTAGCGCGGCTCTTCATTTGGCCAACAGGTCCTATATGCAGTATGCCCTGGAATGCCTTGAACCAAAGGTATTCAACTGGTGCGACGCAGTACTTCTGGTTATAAAAGAACAAATTTCCAAGATGAAGAATAGAAGATCCAAGAACTTTGGTTATGGTTCTATTCTGACCGCTTTCGCCTTGGAGAGGATTCCACTGATGCAGCCACAGTACATTTCACTTGGACTGCCCGCATCGAGGGAACCACAAATGCAAAGATGGGTTGATATCATGGCCAGACATGTTAGTCAGTCATAGATTTCATTCTCTGATGCCTTCTTGGAATGGTTCAACCATCAAGAGATGGTCTTCGCCGAGTATCCATATGTTGGGATGGATTTTTTGAGGCGACCTAGATTTGGCGTTACCAGCTGGTGAGAAGTGGGGTGTTATAGGTAAAAATATCTGACCATATCTCTGTTTATCGCTTTTATAATCTTCTTGTATTTTTTAAATGTTAACAAGACTAATCAAACCCATATATTTGTGCATATATTGGACCAGTGCGACCAGCAGCACGCTTGAGGGTAGCAACTGTCGTTCCAGCAGGAGAGGTTGTAGGGAGGGCTATCCTTTGTGATTTGGAGATAGCAGAGATGCTTGCGGTACTGTAGGATCAGGTCGAGGGTCTCACCCTTGGTATTCAGGATGTGAGGAACAACGAGTTGCCTCTGAGATTACAGTGCCATACCACTGGCGTGTCGAGTTGATGGACTAGGCTCTTACATATGATCGCACATGTGGTGACTTGTTATCACTAGCACCATTAGTCTAGGGTGCTTTCCTACATTTTTTGAGTTTTTGGGTCGTATGATGAATTTTGTCTTGGACACAGAACATTTAGTAAAAAACTATAAACAGTTATATGTGTTTTTTATTTTTGGAGCTTTATTTCGTTTAAGTTATGTAATCTTGATGCAAGTGTTAATTGAAATGCTCTTTCCTTTATAAATGCTGCAAATGTCTATCTAACACATAATTTGCTGATGAATCAGTTAATGTGTTTAAGCTTCTGGAAATGTGTTGATATTGAATAGAATCAATCTGCCTTTCCAAAATCCTAACCCTTAGGAACATACGATAGATAGCTGGATTCCAAACAGAATAGATGCCAGTAAGTTGTAGGATGATGAGTTGTGATTCTAGCCTGACAACAAGTCAACGTATGCCATGTGCGATGGCATCAGAAAGAAGCTCCATCAACGTGTTGTATTCAATGATATTGTTCGTTGACCGACCAATGCCTATCCCTCTGAAACTCACTAACTCACCGCTTGGATCAAAAATGGCCCAGGCTGTAGAAGATAGATTCCGCATACTACGACTAGGTCCGTCAGCATATCCAACGAATGATTCCAACAGGTTCGACATCTGCAACAAATGTAAAGTGGATTACCTAACCAAAATGATCACTCTTGACGAAAAAAAAATGTAACAAAAGCATATACAAAGATTACTACACTTAATCAAGCATAGTAACTCTTAAGATACAACCCGTTTGGGGGTTACGACAGTGGAATCCCATTGTAATCTACTAGCTCGTAGGCTCCTTTTGCTGATACTTGCTTAACAATGTAGGGGCCCATCCACAATGGTTCGAACTTACCTGTTCCCAAACACTAGGTCACCTTCTAAGAAGACACGAGGTTTGACATTTCTACCAAATTTCACCTTAACATGTTTCGTATGAGCTTCATTAGCCAAAGTGGCATCATGACGAGTTTCATCCAATTGGATTAGTTCCAAGAAACGAGCTTCTTCCTTCGAAGTTTCAGGAAGTAGATTGACTGCAAGCTTGAGAGATGAAATTTCACACTGAATCGGTAAGACCGCTTCTAGGCCATACACCAACTGAAAGGGTGTAAATCCGATCGCATTTCTCACCGATGTCCTATATGCCCACAAGGCCAAGTACAGGATTAAGTGCCAACTCCATTTGTGGACTCCAATCATCCTTTGCAGCATGCACTTCAGGACTTTGTTGATGGTCTCAAATTGTCCGTTATCTTGCGGATAATATGGAGTAGAACTATCGTGGGACAGTCCTAAATTGGCAGCCAATTCAACCATCATGTGATTGTGAAAATGCGATCCATGATCTATGACTATAGCTTGTGGAACACCAAATCTAGAGACTACATGATTGAAAAAGAAAAGAGAAGCCGTTTCACCACTGTTGTTTAATATAGGCATCGCCTTGGCCCATTTTGTAAAATAGTCGACTGCGACTATGATATACCCATGCCCCCCGGCCGAGGTGGGGTTACATGTCATGAAATAGGATTCATTGAAGTATTACATGCCTGAGGGTCCAACATTTAGAACTTTTTGATTAAGGATATTGAGATACAAATTTTAGTGGTTACTCTATGTAAACTTCACTTTGAGGCATTGTTTCAAAACAATGCTTTCAAAAACACATTTAATGCATGATTTATCTAAATTACTTAGTTATAAGTGTCACTAGATATTCTAGACTTTACACTGTAGTCATTAATCATTTATAACTAGAGTAAATATTTTAGGATATTTAATTACTTAGTTACAAGTGTCAATAGAATATAGACTTTACACCATAGTTATTAATCATTTATAACTAGAGTAAAGATTTTATGCTATTTAATAGAAAATTGCTTTGATAATTTTTAGATAATAAACATTATTCATTGTATTATACATAGTAATTACATTTATACATTGCAATCACATTTATATATGGTTTTACAATTTCATCTTCATTTAGTTACCTTTTATATCTTCTTGTTTTTAAGTAACTAATTTGGATTTTATGTCTAATGTACTTATTTACTAGCTATTGACTTCTAGGAACTATTCTATTGTAGATGTGAAGAGAATGTTAAGGAACTTGAGGTTTTGTGTGGACAAGATTGGGGTTCGTCTAATGCATGTTGAGAACTACATAGTTTGTGATTCTAATGAAGGAGAGAAACTGGATCCCCTTGGCTCTAGTACTCAATTCGTGGCCAATATTTCCTCTTCTGAAAATGAATAGCGTGCAGTGGTGGCTTTGTTCTAGGTCTCGACGGATGCTTGTTTTGGTTTTTTAAGGCCATGTGATGGCTCTTCCTTTCTACAGATGATGGTGACATATGTGGTTCGTAGCCATGTGCTTCTAAGTTTTTCCTATGATACCAAGCCCCAGGCTGTAAGGAAGGAATTTGTTTCTTATGCATGTAGTGGTTGGCATGATTTTTTTTGGTTGCAAGATGAGTGTATGGGATGGTACGAGTGGTTGATCCCCTTAATAGTTAATGTTGAACACTCATTGTATCTTTGTGATGGTAACTCTAGGCCTATGTTTTGAGCCCAGGCTTCTCTTCTCGACCCTAATCCCAAAATTTTGAAAGATTATTATCGTTCCCTGTCTGTTATCTGTTTTGGGGTCTATGTATCTAGTTTTGTTAGTTTGTAATAGAGTCATATGGTGTCAAAGGTCGAGACATGCTTCCTTCCTCTGGGCATTCACTTAGATATAATGCATTTTTTATTTCATAAAATAATATAAAGTATTTTAATTTACAAACTAAAAAAAATGTCAATGCTCCTATGTTTTGAGCTTAATTAATTAGGTACTTCATTTATTAGAATATGCAATTTAACGTCCCTAATTTTGTTTTTAGTTTTCTTTGGGTTATTTTGTTTTTTTTAATTGGTTATTTTATTGTAAAAAGTGGTTTTCCTATATAAATAATTATGTTTGAATAATTAAAAATTATTGAATTGTAAAATTTGTTAAATGTGAGATTTCTTTTGTTATCATATATAAAAAGTATATTAAATGTATTATTTTTTATTTAATTAGAATATAATAATTTATAAAAATTATATTTAATATAGTGTTTTTTTAATGGTTTATAAGCAATTTATTTGTATTATAAGATGTTTGGTTATACTTAACAAGTCACCAATATGATATAATAATAGAAATATTGACAACTAATATATAGTAACATAATGAATGAATAATTATAGATGTTCACAACAATACATAATATGCACCAATGTTTATATTGAGGATTTTAGAATAAAGAGAAAATCCATAGTTATTCAACTAAAATATCTATATCAAATCATTCAACAAATATTACATATGTAGAACCAATTCACAATATGACTAGATGTTTCTTACTAAGAATCACCATGATTCATGACCTCAACAACATAATGATAATTAAAAATCCAACTAGACACAACCAACCCAAACCATTATAATTCCTTCTTATAGTCTTATGCTCAATAGACATTTCATCGTTTTTCCTTTACATAAATTACATTGTACAAACTTCTATACACTAAATGTATTCAAATACATTGACCTAATCACATAATCCTTTTACAAAAATACAAATAAAATAATTGATGGGGTAAATCCTCATCCAATACTCATCCAAACTCTTAAAATGAAAGGATCCCACATATGCCTTGTCTTGATATTGCTACCAAATTTGTGTGCACACAATCTTATAAAGAGAAAATATCCAAGGAATTTTGAATTTCCTATTCATTGTTGATTCCCTTAGGGTCGTTAATGGGATCCTTCTATACTACATCTACTCCTTCTAATATATCTTTTAATTGTCCTTTTAGTGGTTCTATTATGGCTTCTCCCATGTCTTTATTGATTCTCCTTTGGACAAGGTTCATCCTCATGGTTAGTAGTTAGAATTCCCCTTTTGCACATGGTTAGCAGTCATGGACTTATATTGTATATAAATATCTTTTGTGCAATTATGCCTTCTTAACCCCATGGTTTATGCCCTTCTTTAGTTGTATTCCTCTTTTTATCTATTTATATATATTTTTCTTGGTGCTCTACATGTGGCTTTATGAGTGTGCCTGAAAGGTCATGTCCATATGAGAGTTGAATATCTAATAACTCTAATTAATGGAGTTGGATTTTGTCATCTTATACTTTTGCTAATCGATTGTTGTAGGTATTTTCTCTATGTTTCCATTTCTCTTAAATAATGTTATGTCATTTGGTTATGTAAATTGGGTTGTCCCCTCCCTTATCAAACATAGTAGTTATTGCGATTCATATTTTATAGATTTGTGGCATTGTGCACTCTTAATTGTCATTTCTTTTGGAAAACTTAAGCCAAATGTTGTTTCCCTATTCTACTAACCCTTTAGTATAGATATATCCCTATCTTACATACTTTATTTGGTGGAATTTGTCCCATGTTTCCACTAAAGATTTTAGTTCATCCTCCTAGGGATTTTGTAATTCCAATGGTGACTACTAAGATGAAAATTCATGATAGAAAATTCTTATGATTGCAATGGCTTCTTATGCTACCACTAGTTATCTTACACTATCCTATATATTTGTGCCCTAGTAGGTGTAATCCAAATTACTCTTATTCAAAACTTCATAAAATGTGGTTAACACCGACTGGGATCTCCCCTAAAATTGGACATCAATATTTCAAATAAATTTGGTAGTATCATCATCTAATAGTTGGGTGCATATTATGTACTATAACTTCAAAAACTAAAAAAGGGTTTTAGTTGCACATGTTATTAGACTTTATGTGTCCTTTATAATAGATTCTTATTTGTACATCTTCATTTTTGTGTTGCGACAATATTTTCTACAACTATCTTTTCGGTGGAATATAGAGTTATACACTTTGGGATGAAGTTGATCTCCTTGATCATGAAAATTATATTTTCAAAATATAATTATGTGTTTCAAATAATTCATTCTTAGATCACACTTATAGGTTTTTTTCTCCAATTAATATATTAAGGGGGAACTCTTAGAAAAGATACCCTCGTTTTGAGGGTGGAGTATAACCTAGATTCTTCAAACACAAGGATACGTCAACAACTTATGAATAGCTTATAATAATTCATTAATAGTTAGATAATTAATAGAAACATGTCACAAAGTGGGACTTGAATAAGGGTGGAGAGGGTAACAACGTTTCCTCACAACCACTTAAGTTAAACCCCAACTCACAAATCTAATGCTTTTGCCCTATTGATGTCTTTTAATTTCAAAATCATTCCCAATTTGTTGAATCATGTCCTTCTCAATTATTTCATTAGTTTTAATGCTATATTGAAAAGGAGATGAACATAATGGTCACAACAACATTAAAATATATTCATCCCCTCATGGATAAGTGCACTTGGTAGAACACATTCCGTAGTGCATTAAATTTTGTGGAACTCCTCTTTCTATTAAGTGATTCCTTCATATTTTTAATTTATTTTTCCTCGCATATTATAGTAAGTTTGTGTCATTGTTTTATTTGAGACTGAAGAAAGACCAAATATTTATATCCTTGGGTTAGTTATCTTTTCCTTACTAACTTGATAATAATGTTTTACCATGATCAAAAATATAGGTTTATTACTTATCAAAGACAAATGTGTTAATCACTGCAATCTTAGTCACCAAATTGAACTCAATATTTTGTGATCTATTCCTAAGCTTGACTTTGCCTTGTACATTTAGAATATCTTTAAAAAAACATCATGGTGCTCAATCCTCATTGTTTTTTGTTTAACATCAAATAACAATAGCTTATAAGCATAAAAACTTGTCAAACAATGGCATATCATCCATTTACATGACTATGAATATATTAACTAAATATTCGCTAATAAGTTAATAGCTATTTAATTTTTGAGAAAATAGATTAAGGATTATCAAAAATAACCCTCTTTCTTACAAAATTATAAATAGCAAATATGACATAAATTTGGATATAAGCATGAGTTTCTCCCTACTTCATATATTTTGAAAATATCTTAACTAACCAAGAACCTCAATAAAATCCTTATATAATATAAAACTAAAACTATGTCTTGAATAATGTTTTTGTTTCACTAAATTATAATGAAAATGGAGATTCTTGACCATATAATACTTACATTTCGCTAATTTTAGTGATGGATTTTTATATGATTTGCAAAATATTCGAGTCTTTTATCATAATTCTATTTTGATTATGCTTCGTCAAAAAATAATATTTATTATTATTATTTTAATTATATAGAATATAATATAAAAAAAATTATTTTTGGAGTTATAAACTTCAATATGTTAGTTTTTTTTTATATTACAATATTACGGTATTATTTATATATATATATATATATATCCTTAAAGAGTATATTGGGTTAAATGTTGAGATATTTCTTAATTTTTAATTTTTTGGGGTGAATTTTAGTTTAATTTTATATATATATCTATATATATATAATATAAATGTTGAGTTATTTCAAAATTTATATATTTTAAAGATAATGTAATTAAAGATATTGAAATATATAATCTTTTATTTTAATTTTAATTTATAATATTAATTTAAATAAATATTATTAATTTATATATATATATATATATATATATTTCGAACAAAGACAGTAAGGTGGCAACAAAACGGGACGGTAAGTTGCCATACCATATGGCCCTCCGTAATCTGGCACATCAGTCTAAAAAATGCATTAACACTAGCCATAACTGGCATTTAAGTTGGCGATGTTTTCAACTAGCCTGCAACTACCCACCTCAACTCCATGCAAGGATTATCTCTGGTAATAATCATACCACTACACCTGTTCATTATCCCCTTCCTCTGTAATGTCTTTGCCCTCAGGCAGCTCCAACACCTGGCTCTCGCACTACTACGGGGAGGCACTGCAGCCTCCTTTGTTGCATTGATATTGGCCCGGGAACTCACTTCACTCAAAGCTTGGCTTGCCATTTCGTCTTCCACTCGCCCTCTGCAGCTAATCCCTCCTCTGAGCCGCTTGCTAATCCTATTGAGCCTTCTCAGCACTTTGAGCCTAATCCTAGTAGAAATTCTCAAACACCTAGTGTCACATGCCGAGAACACGACATCGAATGCGTAGTTGTAGGGGTGGAAGCAGAGGAGGATTGACTCATCCCCCTCATTCTCCGGCCTCTGAAACCACATCCTATTTGGCTTAGCAGACTACAGGTTGCTACCCAAACACTCGTAGTGGAAGAGGTCGCTCACAACCTCATCGCCTCCATCTGACGTCCCCTGCTTCGCCTCCCTGTGGCATTCCTTTCAATCCACAGCCACCTCTCCAATCCGCCCAATTCATCTTTCGTTCCTCCATGAACAGGCCCATCATCACTACCTCCATCTCCATAACCTTTCACAAGCAAGCTATTGAGGTTGGTCACCATTCCAAAACATTGCTAGCCAAAGGTGCAGGGAGTCCCCATTCCGTCACCTTTAACGAGGAGGAGCAAGCCACTGAAGGTGGTGGCCACACCAGAGCAGAACCAGCCATGGTATAGAAGAGCACTCATAGTGCAGGGAAGCAGCAAACGGGGAAGGAGAAGGACCAAGACTAGCATGACGACGAAGACATGGATCCTTACCACTGTTTTATCAAGGAGGAACAACTGCTGCAGCAGGCTGACAACACGAAGGCTTCAAAGTAGTCAGGTGTCGACATGGAGGCTTACAGATGCTTCATCGTTGAGGAACACTTGTTGTTGCCGCCACGCACCTAACTGGCCACGCAACCTGCCACGTGTTTTCTTTTCTCGGGTTCTAGGTATTTTTCTTTCTAGTTTCTTTTATGGGGCTTTCGGAAAAACTGCTGGTATTTTGTTACTTGGTTGTTTTTTGTTTCTCCTTGAAAAATTGATAAAAAAACTATGCGTAATCGCTGGTTTCCCCTGTGTGGGCAGCAATATAACATTGGAAATCTTTTTTTGATTCGGTCTGGTTTCCCGTTATAGGCAGTGTAGACTCTGTTTTTATTGTTTTTGCCCACCACTCACACATGGATATGCACAAGCTAAAGCCTCAGTGTACTATATTTTTCAATAATAAAATTAGCTTAACTTAAAAATATATATATATAACCACTATAAAATTCAAATTCTATTTATAATTCAACAACTTAAGGGATAAGTTTTTCATATAAAATATAAAGAAATACTATTGTTCTTATCGCTGGCTTTATTATTCCTTCCATAGTAGGATATAACATATTCGGAAATTCATTGACCATAATTTTTTCTAATTGGCCAAAAAATTAAAATGGCAAGTGTAATCTTAACTTATATCTTAAAAAATATATTTTATTGAATTATTTAAAATATATTTTTTAAAATGGTGATTGACACTTGAATTATTTTAAATTTGAGTTGTCTAACTAGGTGGAGGAATTGCCTGAACAGCCAAAAGTGGTAGGAATCCGGACAAAACAATTTCACAAAATCTTGTAGAGACAACGTTTGAATTGTGTTTTTGATTGTGGAAATGGATTCAACACCATAAAAAATGTCTAGGACACCTAAAATTTTAAATTTTAACAACTATAACCTAGATTTACAAAAATCATTGCTGGATTTTTTCTAAATATTACTGGAATTTCCATAACTTTTAGGCAACTCCTCCACCTCGTAAAACTACACGTTTTAAATTTATTTTTTAAAATGGTAATTGGTTATGTCAAGGCTCCTCTTATTAAGTTATGCTGGCATGCTTGTACTCTGTCTGCGTAAAATTCACTGCAACATTCATAACTTGTACGATTATTTTGTTATTTTATTGTTTCAAGAAGTGGAGATTCATAACTAGCATGTTTATAAGTTAAATAAGTTAAATAATACTACATAGTAATTACCATGACAATTAGAGCTTTTTTAAATGCCTTATTATTGAAGTAATTTTTTTATAAATTTAATTTTATATTTGATTGAATTTTATTATAATTTAATATTCCTAAACTAGAAAAAGAAAAAGCCACTCAGAATAATAGCACTTGCTACCTCAAGTCATCATTAATATCACAAGAGATATTCACATGCTCTCCCTGACCTCCTTTGTGTTGGAATTCAAGTCTTTACAACTAAATACAAAATAATAACACTTCTCAAGTCATCATTAATATCACCACTTCTCAAGTCATCATTAATATCACCAATAATATTCACATGGAATTCAAATCTGGATAACTAAATACGACTAATACTGATTGATCATTAAATTGTTTTACACTGACTTTGACCAATATTGTACTATTAATTATTGCTCACAATTAGAGTAAATGCTAAGCTTTCATGATTATTTGATCGTGCACTGCTTTCATGATTCTAAACATCAAATTAATATAAAGTTAATGATGCACGGGTTTAATAAATGTTGGGTTAGTGTAATGTTAAACCCAAAATGCAAAGTCACAAAGTAACTTATGGAACAAGTCACAAAGTCTTATTACATAAGCGTTTGACATTTGTTAGTTCGTAGAATTGGCTTTTATGTTCCTTTACTTATAGAATAAAGTTTAATATTTAACCATGTTTAAAATTTTATTTAAATGATAATTTTAAATCTTTTTTCTTTTGGGTTTTATATTTTATTTAATCTTAATTTCCATATCAATAATAAATTAGATTGAAATATTAACCATGTTTAAAATTTTATTTAAATGATGTTTTAAATCTTTTTTCTTTTGGGTTTTATAGTTTATTTAATCTTAATTTTCATATCCATAATAAATTAGATTGAAATATTTTGCTTAGATATCTAAGTGTTTTTTAACTTTCTTTCCATTTTTCCCTTAACTTATAATTTGTAATATAACATGTAATATGTTATTTGGAAGACGACCTTTTCGTGGGCATTTAAATCTGCACTTCTATGACTCTCTTGTTATTCTCAACATCTTACACTCTACAATTAGCAATGTGGAGATCCCTCGTACATATGCTTTTGACCAATATTTTTACCACCTTCCTTTCATGTCCATAATCTACATCGAACACTCAACATAATAGGACTCTTTAATGATTGATATTTGAAAAACATAAGACAATGAAACGAACAATTAAGTGGCCATCATTGATGATTAGACATCTAATTAGAATAGTAACTAATAAATATGTGGTAATTCTGGTAATGTTAACTCAAGGGATTATAAATCTAAGGGAAAAATATTAAACCCAAGATATAAATATTGTAAACCCAAGGTATATATACCTTAAGATAAAAATTATAAACCCTAAAATAAATATGGTTGAACATGATTTACCATGGTTGATTTTCATATTGTAACAAGAGTTAATGCAAGATGTGTTACGCTTTTTGGCCAAATATGACAATGAAATTTCAAGTTTTTCCTCTTTTATCAAATTGCAACCTTCAAAATTCATATAAGCATTGTAGATTTTGATTCAGAGTAAAAAGACAATATTTAGAGACTTTTGTTGCTGTCCTAATTATATTTTTTACAAAAAAAGTTAGTGTCATATAATCTCTCAATTTTCCATTAAATGCAATATATGTCCTTGAAAATTTCGCAAAACTTAAGAGGTATGCTTGTGCTCACATAGCATAATTGTTATGAAGCCATCTCACGAAAAGATAGAAAAGATAGATAAACGCGTTCAAAATAAGCCTTTTCAAGGGGGCAACCTCCTTTACAATACACAAATGAACATTTCTTGGATGATACAAATGACAAGACCTCCTTTATATATATAGGAGTCTAAGGGATCATAATATAATTAGAGCTGGCATAACAACAATAATGTAAGGGCACAATAATAACAATAGTGGGCTTCTATAGGAAACAATAATAACAATATGGGGACTACATGGTCACAACAATATAATAAGGGGGTTGTACTAATAATAATAAGGGGTTACACTAGTAGTATAGGGACCTAACATGCCCCTTTCCTTCAAAAAGTGTTGTCGTCAACGCTTGAGTAGTTCTTGATGCTTCTGTATAAAATTCTTGTCCTCCCATGTGGAATCTTCAACGGGTAAGTTCTTCCACTTGATGAGATACTCTGAAAGTGATCGATTTCGTAGCTGTCGGGTTCTTGTTTCTATGACTGCTCCAGGTTCCAATATGATTTTTCCTTCCTCGTCAAGTTCTGGCAATATTGTTTGATCTGGGATGTTTTGCAACTTTTGAATAAGTGGCCACACTTCTTCGTCCTTTTTCCATTCATCCCTTGCCTCGTTTATCCAATCTGGTTGGATAATAGAAATAACACAAAACAATGCTTCCACATCCTTATCCTTTCTTGAGAGTGCATATGCAACAACATTTTGCTTCCCTTTTTTGTAGATGATTTCAAAGTCATAACCCAACATATTTGTGACCCATGTTTTTTGTTCTTTTAAAGATAATCTTTGTTCTAAAAGGTATTTAAGACTATCGTGATCCATTTTTACCTTGAAGTGTCTTTCCATTAGGTAAGGTCGCCATTTCTTAAGTGCATGTAGTATTGCCAACATTTCCTTCTCATAAATAGCTTGCTTGAGATGCATCCGTAAAAATACCCAATTGCCTACATCAAAACTTCTTTCACTATGATGTTGATCTGCCTGTTGTTTCGTTTCATTTTGTACCAAGGTGGCATTATCCTTTAAAAGTTGGATAACTTGTTGTTGATGCTTGATGTGATATTTCACTACTTGAATCTTTTTCTTCTCGATATGTCCTTCTATCTTGAGAGTTTGAGGAGTGGTAATTTCTTCCAATGCATTACAATATCTGGTTGGATTCATTTCTTGATGCTTGATGTGATCTTTCACTTCTTGAAAATTTTTCTTCTTGATATGTCATTCTATCTTGATAGTTTGAGGAGTGGTAATTTCAGCCAATGCATTAAAAGATATGGCCAGATTCATTTCTTCTTTCTCGATGTGATCTTTCACTTCTCGAACCTTTTTCTACTTGATATGTCCTTCTATCTTGAGAGTTTGAAGAGTGGTAATTATTGCCAATGCTTTACAAGATATGGTCAGATTCATTTCTTCTTTCTCTAGGGTTGGTTCATGGGGTATATCCTCTTCTTTTGACATTTCTTGATCATTTTCCTCACACTTATGACCTTTAATGTTTTGTTATCATAATTGTAATGAAGCCCTTTTGCTTTTTTCTCTTCCAATTGCTATGGTGTCAACCTTATAGGTTGTGGAAGTCTAGGAGAAACAACAATTCCATATTTATAGTTGTGACGGGTAGACTTCCTTGTTGCCATAATTTTTCTTTCCACTTTTCTTGTCAACCTGAATGCCTTCTCCAATGAATATGGTTCCCAAAGACGAACCTCATGTTGAATGTTATCCTTTAAAGTCCCTATGGAGACATCAATCTTCTGCTTCTCTGAAATATCATTTTCCCCAATATTCAGTTTTTGAAAGTCCTCAATGTGCTTTGCCATTAAACACTTTTGTTTGAGATTTATCAATTGGCTAAAGAAGGTGTTGCTCTTTGTGTCCTCAGAATGTGCTATCATTTCCTCCATGAAAACTGACCACATAACAAGTGGTTTACGCGAACAAAACCTTTTAAACCATAAAAATTGATCCGGTTCTAAATATGAAGATGCAATACGTACCTTTTGTAACAGTTGCACCTCATGTAGATCAAAATATTGCTCCATCTGTAGTATCCAAATTACTGGATCCTTGCCATCAAACTTCCTCATATCGCCTTTTCTTGATTGTATCTCTGTAATTTCAGATCTCCAAATTCTGGAATTGCATATTGCAGTAGACCTCTGAGTCCACTTTCTAACCTCGCAAGTCTGATCAAGATTGGATTCTTCAAGGAAGAGTTAAGTCAAATGTACCACGATAACCTGATTATAGACTAGTTCAATAGATTGAACTTGTATGAAGTGTCATGTGTCACTGTTTCAACCTTAGGACCTGAAACCAATACACAAAAAACTAAATTTTGTCCCCTTTCTGTAACTTCTTATTAAATTTCAATATGATGCTCAAATAGAAAGTTATGACAATTTTTATAAGGTCACCTATTTGGAATGTAATTCGAGATCTTCTCAAAACCCTAAATGTCTTGGATAGTATCTCCGAAAATATAGAACAATAAGATCTGAAATTCGGATCCGAGCTTCACGCAGTGTTCGATGCAAATGGGTTTTAATTTTAGAGTCTGAAACTTTGTAGAAAAACAACTATATTACAAATACCACAATGACTTGTTTGAGATGGAATTTTGGAGCTTGCAAAAAGCCTAACGTCCTCAGACCATATATCCGAAAATATAGCAAGAAAAGACTTGAAATACAAACCCGAGGTTCAGCTTGATGTCGTCTCAAATGGGTTTTTTTTCACTTCTGTGACGCTGAAATTTTTTTTTATAGCACAAATTCCATGATGATCAGCTTGGAGCAGCGAAACCCTATAATCCAAAGCTCTGATACCAAATGTTATGGAATCAAATCACAAAAAGGTAGAAAAGATAGATCAACACCTTCAAAATAAGCCTCTTCGAGGGGGCGACCTCCTTTACAGTACACAAATGAACAATTCTTGGATGATACAAATGACAAGACCTCCTTTATATATATAGGAGTCTAAGGGGTCATAATATAATTAGATTGACATAACAATAATAATGTAGGGCACAATAATAACAATGTGGACTACATGGGCAATAATATAATAAGGGTTGTACTAGTAACAATAAGTTACACTAGTAGTATTAGGGACCTAACCAGTAACTAGTCTAAATAAATATATATATATATATTATATAATATATATATATATATATATATATATATATAGACACACACAGGTAGAATAATTTTTCAATTAAAAATATTTTTGTGCAAATTTTTTTTTTCGAAGGTGGTGAAGTAATATTTCAATTGCATTTTGAAGACATGTGTTCATGTAATATTTTTTTGATCTCTCAAAAACCGAGAGTACCCTTTTCAAGAGGACTCGTAAACAAAGATAGTGGTATTTTTTGAAATTTTTTAGTTGTGTATATTTTATGTTATTGATTTTTTATTTAACCCCTTTTAAACTGTCCAAAAAAATCTCAAACATTATGTTTAAAAGAAATTAGATGAAAAATATCATATGAATTCAAAAGTGTCAAATTCATATGTGACTAGATAGAGGATTCTTTCATAAATACAACATGATCAACACCACAACTTAAGGAAAAATTCTTCCCTAAACCCGCTAGGGTACAAAGTGGGGTTGTAGAGAAATCTGCAAAAGGGGTGCTGAAACTATGATTTCTAGGACCTCAGGAGGTTGATCAAGCACTTAAATTCAAAATTCAAATTACTTGATCAAGTGTTAAAGAAACCCTTGTTCGAGTTGTATACATTGTTAACCAACGACTTGATTAAGCCATTAAAATCCTAACCCTCCAACCTCCTACCAAATTTTATTAATGCTCAATTAAAAAATATAGTTGTTGGGCAGAGGATCACCCCATAGCTAATTTTTGGCACTTTTAGCCTGAATTTTGGTCAAAAGTAATGTAAGACCCTGCGAAATGTGGGCGCGGAGCGCGAGAGTCTATGGTTGTCCACCCTAAAGTATTGTAACTTAATAAAGAATGTGTCGACCAACCCATGGTCCACAGACCATGGGAATATATAAATAGAGTGAGGCTTCAAGTGTAGAAGGAGATTTATTGGTTAGTCTTGATCTGAAGGGATATGGGTTTTTGAATGAAATATTCGCTATGGGTTTGTAAGTTTAAGTCTTGGGTTGTAGGAAGAGGAAGAGGCTCTACAACTATGTGCACAAAGGCCTGCTAAGTTCGCAACTGTGTGCGTGGACCCCTGGAGCTGAGTGCGCTGGGCAGAGTTGGGATTGTAATGGAACAAAAGTTTAACAAAAGCTAAGTTGATTCTGAAATATTTTGCATCTATTCATAGATATGTATTTTTATGCTTCAGTTATATGTTTATGCATCTCCTTACAGTTTATGATTGCGCGCACTTTTTATGAATGTTGAATAATTGATAAGAATATCGGGCCCACAAAATTAAGTAAAGATCTATAATAATAACGCAGTAAGGATAAAGGATCTAGACTGTGACTCTTCATGCTTTTTACAGCGCGATGCTAAGTTCAGACAGCAGCGCAGGGCAGTGCGAGCGTGCATGATCGGTTCGCGAACTCCCCAGACTTCATCAAATCATCCCTAAGGTGCAGAAACCTGGTTCCAGCACCCTCTCGTACTACATCGGGTGAGATCTCAGTCCACGAACCGCGGACTGTTGCCAAAAGGGCCGGTAGTTTCGGGATTTGTTTGGCTAAATCACTTCTGAACCTGGGTCAGGCCCTAACAAGCCAATAAATGGTTCTGTTGCTAGGACTGAGATCTGCCTAAGGGATGTTTGATGTCAGAACACTGGAACCCTACGAAGAAGGAAATTGAAGAGTGTTTGGATCAGAAGCTTCATGATTTCGTGACACAAGAAAACAAAACTTTGCAGATATCCAAGAAAAGGTGGCTGGATCTTCTTCGCATCCTTCTCTTCAGAGTTGTATGATTAGATCGCGAGGTTAGCTGACAGCCAGGGGAGGTATAAGATCGATCAACTGATAGTGTGGACTCCAGAGTTAGTGCACAGACTAGAGGCATTATAAGATAAGAACACGCGGGCCGTGGACCACTGGCTCAACTAGATAATAGGGGGATTTATCACTGTGTTCGCGATCAACACGACTGTGAGCTATAGCGAAGCAGAACGACGTTTTCTCAAGGGACTACGAGGTAGGTACATCAAATCCATGAATACCTGGATTAAGATGTTGTTATGTGAAAAGCGGGTTATGCGAATACATTAATGATTGGAACGATGCAGAGCGGAAAGATCTACAAAGTATCGAAGGATTAGGAAATAGTCCCTTAATCTCACCTTTGTGAGAGAGTGAGGAAGAGCATGCTCGGGTTTCTCTGAGAAGTGCAGTTAGTTTGATAAGGAAACACATTCTGTAGGTATCACCTCCACTATGTCGTCACCTGTTTCACCTACTTCGCCTCCATCCTTACCCAGAAGATCTTGGTTTCTCAGATTCACGTGGCATCCTTCATCACCCATAGTGATGCATATTTTGTTGCCTCTGGCCAGTCTTGGTCAAGGGGATCCTTCTATGTGAACCAGGAATGGATCCTTCTATGCTTACTACCTTTTTAGAGACACGCATGAAACTGTTGCATGATAATAAGGTAGTTAAAGGACTACAAGAGCTGATAACTAGGTGCGTAGGGTTAGGTGAACTGTGTATAATCTGAAAACTAGGAAAGCATACTTTTTGCACTTGGAGAGAAATGAGATTAACGGCACAGATTGGCGAATATGAGATGGATCAGGTAATCCTAGACCTGGGTTCAGACGCGAATGTGTTACCAAAGCAGACATGGGAACACATGGGCAAGCTCGCATTACAGTGGTCCCCTATTCAATTATGGATGGTGAACCAACAAAAGATTTTTCCCATGGGAATGTTGCAAGGGTAATAGTGGATATCGAAGGTGCAAGCATGCAGATGGATTTTGAGGTAATAGAGATTGTGGATGACAACAACCCTTACCCCGTATTGCTAGGAATAGATTGGGCCACTGATATGAATTGAGTCATCAAGCTGAAAAGATGAAACATGATATTTAAGAAAAAGTCTCTATGCGTAGTAGTCCCGCTAGATCCAGCCGAAGGAATGCGTTACACTGAACCTATGCACGACAATGACAATGATGATGAGATGGATTGCATTTACCAGATAATGGCACAAGAACATGATCGGGTGAACCTGACTGCAGTGGGAGAATCTCATGTAAGCGTGACAGTTCCTGCACTTCAAATTCAGATGAAGAGATAGAATGCTGGCAGAATCTGTTGCACGTAGTAAGAACGCTGAATTGCAACATGCTAATTATATCATTGTTGTGCATGACGACCGAAGCAAGGGAACTTCCAAAATATGATGGTGTAACAGGGGTGGCTGAATTCATATATAAATTTGAAAGTGCAGTACTAGAACAACAACGGTATGGTGTGGTGAAATGGGTGTTGTGCATGACACCTGCACAATGGTGGAATACACATCAAAAGACTATGGGGAACTGGTGTGAATGTAGAAGACAAATGCACTTAAGGTTTGGAAGTCCCCAACGTCGAACACGAGCCGAGAAGTTAAGACAAAGCAGTTTGCGTGCCCACCTAGGTCGATGGGTGCAGACGTGTGTTGTGCAAGCACGTCCCGGATGAAGGATCGGAAATCAGAACCCGACGCGATAGCAGGGAAGGCAACGCACTCCCCAAATAGTCTGCAATGGAGCATTCAAAAAGATATGTGGAGTCATGAACAGAGTTCACCAGGCGAGACAAACTGACTGGGACCTGTGTGTACCAGTGTTTTGATGGGCTTATAGGACCATAATAAAAAACTGAGGTGTGCAAATGACCCCAACACTGACAAGAAGAGATGAAACCAGGAGGGTAGAGAAGAATCCCCAGACCACAATTCCCGCAGTTGGGACAGGATGCAAGGACCTGGGTAAAGGAATTAGGCAGTTACAGGAGGCTGTTCAGCGAGGGAGTTTGAAGCTCTGCGAACTCGACGAAGATTGGGCACGACTGAGGAAAAAAAAGTGTGACATTGGACGAAGAAATCAATGAACTGGAAACCGAAGTCGTGCAAGTGGGCCACGAGAAACTAAGCATGATGGAGCCTAGTCTAGCTAGCCCTACTACTGCATTAGAAGGCATTGTGACCCTGCTACCATGGTTGCGATCGCACCTTACTAAACAGAGGAGTGTACCATACAAAGAAGAACACGACATAGTAACAGATGCAAGGGTATTTGGAGGACGCCCGCAACCTGGACTAGCAAGAAAATTGAAGCCTCGCACCAGGGGTGAGACCACCTGACTATCTATAGGAAGCATAATATCAGTGCTCCAATCAGTTGAAAGATGGCGTGGGACTATAAACGAGTCTGCAGGAGAGCTATGTGGAAAGGAGGTTTCATGCAAGGTCAATATTTCACAACGGTCGTGATCGCGTGTAATGGGCTGCGCTACTACGCGGGTAGGCTGGGAGGTGACCGTTAATGTCATTGTTCATGATAAGAGGTACAATTTAAGGCAAAAAGGAGCGGGCAACGGGCCATTAAGAAAGGAATTAAGGGCTAGATTCGGGACGAGCTTCCTCCAAGAAGGTATTAATGACTCAGAAGTGGAGGGAATGATCGAATTCAAATTCAAACGTTACTATAAAATCTCTTGGGGTAGCCTCGAGGCAACACTGGGTTGTTTAATATTTCAGCCAGTATAGAGCATTGAGCACCAAACTACCTTGTCACCCATGAGTACGCAACCGAATGGATCCAGTGAAGAAACGATGACGACTGCGAGAACCAAAGTGCGATTCGTGAAAGTTACCCCAGAGCCCTGTGTGACCCAAGAGGCGCCTGGAGAGGTAGTAGTTGCACCAGAGGTTCCAAAGTCCCCCTGCACACTGTGACACTAGAAAGACAAGTAGATAATGGGGCAGTCTGGGTATCACCACAAAACCCACGATTTAGTAAATTGTTCATGGTAGAGAAGGGCAAAGTTGTCACCATTGAAACAGAGGAGGAGGAGGAAGATTTGCAAGCCCTGATCGCCCAAATTGGAGCACAGGACGATGAGCTGGAGAATGTATCCCAAGCACCTTTGGCGATAAATTTACCCCACTACATCCCCCCATGGAAAGGGACAACCAAGATACAGAAGGACCTGGAGGCCACGAAGAGTGCACTCTAGACCCTGCTTCTTCCGAATGAACTAAGGTATGAAGGTCCATCGCTGGGATGGGTACCTAATATAAGGTTCGAAGACTGGGACCTCGTGGATAGCGAGAAGTTCCCAAAGTTGGCCGCGGAGCAATTATTGCAACAAAAATGGTTACGCGGTGTGGAGAAGGCCGGGTTACTACATCTACGATGGATACCCCCACTACTACTGCGTGGCTGTCACAATTTTTGTCATTCGGCATCCACTGTGTCTATTACATGATGGGTATCTCTGGATGGAGGAGTCGATTCCCATCACGGCTGATTTAATTCACCGGATCTCTCGGCTGCCCAATAAAGGAAACAATCCCGCCGCCATAGCAAGAAAGAGCAGTGACTTGGGCCTCGCAGAAGCTATGAAGGCCAAATATAAGCCGGAGAAGAGGAAGCGAGGGTATGTAATAGCAAGAATCAAGGACAAAGGGGTGTGCGTAGCCACCCAGCTGCTATCTAGCAAGCTTATGAGGAAATGCCCAGCAGACGAGGTGTCAGCATTTGTAATTGCAATGGCAGAGCAGTGTGCAAAGGGGTCCATTCCAACTGGGCACAGTTTCTCTGCGATGAGTTTTTGACGAATTATCGGGAGGCCCAGGAATAGGGTAAGACCTTCCACTATGTGTGGTTGCTCTTATCCATCCTGTTGGTTACAGGGGAGCTACCGGAGGATAGCCAGTTTCCCACCATTGAGAGGAACCTACCTGAAGCCATGAGGTATACCTCACTCTGGGCAACGAAAGACACGGCGAGGGTTTGCGAGATCAAGGCGTTTTAGGTGTTCATGGAGGCAAGCATCCAAACTTGGATCAACCATAGGCTGTGCTTCTCCCCAACAGTATACAACAATTTGCAAAGCGTGGTAGAATTCAAGGCAAATATGAATAATCTGTATATTCGGGCATGAAAGGATCCAGCCCGAATGTGGGTGAAGCTTTTGTTCATTGCAACAGGTGATGCAATCTTCGATGTAATGGTAGCATGGACTTTGGAATGGTGTGCTTCGGACTTGGCAGAGCTAGAAAAGATCGTAGCATAGTAGTGGAAGAAGGAAACCAAGCTGCACATCGCGAAGCTGGCGGAGAGAAAGCACCACGAACAGGAAGCGGCCATGTAGTGGAAGGCAGTTGAGGTAGCATAGACGACGCAGATAGTAGAAACTATAACTGTGCCCACCTAAGAGACCGAGGAAGGTCAAGAAATTTCCATGGAGTAGGACATACAAGGGGAAGCTGAGATAGAGGAATGCATAACAAAATCGACCCAACTCAAGAGGCCGCACGTCCAAGAGAAGCCAACCACACGGAAGAAGATAAGGGCAACAAAGACCTCTTAGGGAGCCCTTCCTGACAGTGGCGAACTAGTTCGCGATGTCACCAAGGATGCTCTTGAAGAATTAATGACAGAGTAGACAACTATGTTGGGGGGCGCTCAGAGCGCAATTGCTGGCATTACAAGTGTGACCCTTAGGTGATCCAGGTGGATATTGGTGGCCACCCGCTAATTCCACTTAGATCCCCTCTAGTGATTCTTTCAGTTTTTTCAATTTCCTTAATTATAGCACAATTTACTATTTTTAGCAGTTTTTCGGGTCCTAAACTTCCAGAGCCGTTTTGAGGCCCTAAACGACATTTTTTGGGAAATCTACCGCTAGCGATTTTTTTGTCTAAAAATTGTCTTTTTCGTCGTAGTCCTCAGAGAGATCTTTCGAACGGGCTATCATGCACGTCAAATGGAGATAACACAACCAATTTGTGACCCCGGGAAGTTGATGTACCAACTTACCCAAAAACGGGGCCCACAATTTGGCGTTTCATCTTCTAGGGTTAGGTTTTGGAATGTGAAGGGTTTTCCATTGTTTCTCAATAATAAATAGGCCTTCGAGCCTCATTGTAACACAAGTTCGGAACAGTTCGGAGGCATGTAGCCACACATCTCTTCTCAGAGATAAGCTGCCATCGCCCTAGCTGGTTTATTTCCATTTCTGGTTGTAAGCATAATTCGGTATTTTCCATTAATGAAATGAAGTGTTATTTCCGCTGCATCTCTTTATTTATGGTTATCGCATCTCTGTATTTATGGTTATCTCTATAATCTATTGCGTTCCTATTTAAATTCGGATCAGTGGTATCAGAGCGGTCTGCTTTTT
>APFE031695863.1:1392-19217 GCA_000404065.3 Pinus taeda | reverse complement strand
TGGCCATGCCATTTGCGGCTACTCATGTAGATTCTGCTCATGTCCAGTCTGAAACAGATAAGGCAAACAGCTTCATTGAGCACATCCAACATATTCGCCAGCAGGTCCATGACATTCTGGAGAAATCTAATGCTAAGTACAAGCAACGACATGATCAACATCGGGTGCCACCCAAGTTTCAGGTGGGTGACAAAGTCTGGTTGCATTTGCAAAAGGAACGCCTTACCGGAGCCTATCGGAAACTTAGACCACTCCGATATGGCCCTTACACCATTACCAAAGGCTGTGGGAGACAATGCATTTGAGCTCAGTATTCCCCCATTCCTTGGCCTGCACTCGGTGTTCAATGTCGACCGCCTTCGACCATACTTTCCGCCATTACTAGACACGTCCGACATTGCAGAACAACTCACACCCACAGAGTTAAATCCAGCTTGCATGGAACAAGCTGCAACTGATCGGATCATGGACACACAGATCAAGCACACTCGCTAGTAGAATATCCAACTATATCGAGTTATCAAAGCAGGACAACTGCTTCACCAGGGCAAGTGGCTCACCAGGGACCAAGTGCAGCAGAAGTCCCCTCATCTCATGGAGGAACTCAATGCAATGGGGACCATTGCTTCCTAAGGGGGGAGGAATGATCCAAGTGGATATTGGTGGCCACCCGCTAATTCCACTTAGATCCCCTCTAGTGCTTCTTTCAGTTTTTTCAGTTTCCTTAATTATAGCACAATTTACTATTTTTAGTAGTTTTTCGGGTCCTAAACTTCCGGAGCCGTTTTGAGGCCCTAAACGATGTTTTTTGGGAAATATACCGCCATCAATTTGTTTGTCTAAAGATTGTCTTTTGTGTTGTAGTCCTCAGAGAGGTCTTTCCAACGGGCTATCATGCACGTCAAACGGAGATAACATGACCAATTTGCGACCCCGGGAAGTTGATGTACCATCTTGCCCAAAAACGGGGCCCACGATTTGGCGTTTCATCTTCTAGGGTTAGGTTTTGGAATGTGAAGGGTTTTCCATTGTTTCTAAACAATAAATAGGCCTTTGAGCGTCATTGTAACACAGTTCAGAGGCATGTAGCCACACATCTCTTCTCAGAGATAAGCTACCATCGCCCCAGCTGGTTTATTTCCATTTCTGGTTGTAAGCATATTTCAGTATTTTCCATTAATGAAATGAAGTATTATTTCCGCTACATCTTGTGTATATGGTTATCTCTGTAATGTGTTGCGTTCCTGTTTAAGTTTGGATCATTAGGAGTGATGACACCGCACCTTGCAGAAGGTGCATCCAAAGCTAAGAAGATGTTACGCACCTGCACAATGAACACTTTGGTGTTTCCAGAAGGCACAATATTAGTAGAAGTCGAAGGTGACATGAGGGGTTAGGGGTTGAATTTGGCTGCCCTTCCCAGAGAAACCCAATACTAGCTTCAAGATGGCGTAACTGCTGAGCTTCGTGCCAGGGAGGGTCGTGCCCTCCACACCTTGAGCGAGCAGAAGTTAAATCCAAAACAACTCAGCCTGCAGCATGACAACCTGGTCGCAAAAAACTAGGGATTAGAACAAGCCATGGAGGAGGCCTATAGTAGCATACCAAAGTTGGCCATGCTGGTGGCACTCCCCACCATGGAAGAGATTCACCAATTAGCAGATGGAGTCCACAAGACTTAGGAGGAGGCTGCAAAGGACTAGTTTGAGTTGAACTTGCAGATCGTGGAGCTGTGATTGAAGGTACAACCCTCTACGCCCCCAATAGTTTGAGAGCAGTGCCACCATGCCATTCAATCAGGGTTGGAAGTGATAGAGCATGTTGTACAAGACTGCACAGGATTGTTGGACTAGTCCCTCTTCATGCTCACTTCACTACAGGAGGATCCAACACTACAGGCAATAGAGATAGAATCATGAGAGTTGCAGTAGGCCTATGACAATGTCCGAGGGACCGCATAGATGGTTTCCCTTACTCAGGGATTGGCCAAGATGAGGGAGGCCCAGGCTTTGAAAGAATAGGTGGACGCTGCACACCAAAAAGAAGCAAGGCTTAAAGCATGCATCCAACGTTGGCTCAAGGAAGTGTTCATGGTCACTGCCATGATCAAGGGGAAGCTGGCCCAGATGTAGGATACATATGTGCAAAGGCAAGAGGGTGCCTCTAAAAACGATGCATCTGAGAGTCGCGCACAATTGATACAATGGAAAATGGAGGAATGTGTGGCAGACGTCCACGAAGTGCACAAGTTGCTGGATGGACTTCTAGCAAAGATCATTGCACTAGCCGAGTGACTCAGGACGAGACACGATGATTGTGTTGGGGGCCTATCATCAGCGGATCCCCCCATAGCGGATTTTTTGGGCTTGTAGCAAGAATTTTGGTCAAAAGTGATGTAAGACCTCGCGAAATGCAGTTCTGAAGCACGAGAGTCTAGGGTTGTCCACCCTAAAGTATTGTAACTTAATAAAGAATGTGTCGACCTACCGATGGTTCGTGGACCATGGGAATGTATAAATAGAGTGAGGCCCTAAGTGTAGAAGGTGGTCTTTTGGTTAGTATTGATCTGAAGGGACATGGGTTTTTGAATGGATATTTGCTTTGAGTCTGTAAGTCCGAGTGTTGGGTTGTAGGAAGAGCAAGAGGCTCTATAGCTATGTGCACAGAGGCCTGGTAGAGTCCATAGCTGTGTGCCCAGACCCCTACAACTGAGTGCGCAGGGTGGAGTTGGGATTGTAACAGAACAAAATTTTAATCAAAGCTAAGTTGATTCTGAAATATTTTGCATCTATTCATAGATATGTATGTTTATGATTCTATTATATGTTTATGCATCTCCTTACAGTTTATGATTAGGTGCACTTGTTATGAATGTTGAATAATTGATAAGAATATTGCGCCCACAAAATTAAGTAAAGATCTATAATAATAACGTAGTAAGGATAAAGGATCTAGAAAGTGACTCTTCGTGCTCTTTACAGAGCGATGTGAAGGTCAGACAGTTGCACAGGGTAGTGCGAGCATGCAAGATTAGTTTGCGAACTTCCCAGACTTCATCAAGACATCCCTAGGGTGTGGAAACCTGGTTCCAACACCCTCCCATACTACCTCGAGTGAGACCTTAGTCCGCACACCATGGACTATTGCCGAAAAGGCTGGTAGTTTGGGGATTTGTTTGGCTAAATCACTTCTGAACCTGGCTCAGGCCCTAACAAGCCAATAATAGCTCAATCAAGCCATAATTCTCAATCAAGACTTTAAATCAAGTTATGAAGTGGCTCAATTGAGGGTTTATTTAAACACTCAATCAAGCTAATTTAAGCACCTCAAGATCTCAATCAAGTGCTTAAAAGTTGCTCGATCGAGCACTTAAAAATTGCTCGATTGAGCGCTTCAAATTTCTTAATTGAGCATCCTTTTTTCACCAAAATGTCCCCTCATTTATCCAAAAAGTGTAACCCAACTCCATGCTATCACCCACAATCTTTGTCACAATGTGATATTGGACCATGGTTGACCATAGTTGATTTTCATATTGAGACAATCTTTGTCGCAATGTGACATTTGACCATGGTTATGATCCAGGTAGATATTGGTGGCTACCTTCTTATTCCACCTAGACCTCCAATCAGTTTCACTTGTTTCCTTTTTTATTTCAACATTTACTATTTTTAGTAGATTTTCAAGTCCTGAACTTCCAAAGTAGTTTTGACACCCTAAAAGGAGATTTTATGCGATTCACTGTAGACCCACATCCATAGGCAAGAGTCTATCTCAAATCCTATAGTAATCAGAGAGACATTTCCAACAAGGTATCGTACATGGAAAATGGAGATAATATGATGAGGTTATGACCTCGGAAACTTGGTTGCCCAACTAACCCCAATGGGGCCCACAAACTCTTTGCATTACATCTCCTCGGGTTAGGGTTTTGGTTTTTTAGGGTTTTTCTCTTGTCGTTCAATAAAAAATAGGCCCTTGAACCTCAATGTAACAAAGTTCACAGGCCTGTAGTCTCCACATCTCTTCTCAAAGATAAGCTACCATGGCCCGAGCTAGTTGATTTCCATCCTATTTGTAAGCATATTTCAGTATTTTGATATTAATGAAATAAAGTGTTATTTCTGTTGCAGCTTTGTATTTATGGTTATATCTGTAATTTTTTGCCTTCCTATTTAAAGTTTGGATTAGTGGTATGAGAGCGGTCTTCTCTTTCTCTATTTTTCTTTGCATGTCCCTGACGAGGTGAGAGTATAAGGAGTTAGGGCTTGGACTGGTTGAACCTTTGCAAAACCCCCCTTCAAAACAAAGAGATCCTTTCAAAATATTGCTTTAGGAATGTCTCGAGTGACAGAGGAACGTGATGATGGATAACTTTTCCCAGATCCTCTAACAACTACCCACAGGCAACACATCTTCATCCAACAGCCACTCTAGAGGCGTCACTCCGTTTAAGGCATAAGTTAACTTTGATATTACCATATTTGAGGGCCAGATGGGTGCAGACGTCATAGATCAATGGTTGAATCTATTGGAAGGATATTTTTTAGTTCATGACTTTTCCAATCTGGAAAATATTACTTTTGCACTTCTCAAAGTCACCCCACACATAAAGGACTGGTGGGAAACCTATTGTGAACAAAAGGATGAGAGGGAATCCTCACTATTTTCAGCCGCAGCCACTTTAGATTATTTCTGAGATGCCATCAAGGAACAATGTTACCCTATTAGGAGAAATAAAGACAAATACATAAAGTGGACCATGCTAAAACAAAGAAGGGAACAAGATGTGCCAAAATTCATAATTTTTTCCATACCCTATGCACAAAGTTCGGTATCAAGCATTTTGAGAAACATTTGGCACTCAAGTAGTGTGGCTCTATACACAAGTACATCTAGGACGGGATGGAGTTCCTGTACATCTCCTCACTCGACATGACATACCGATACGCTATCAAGATTGAGCAGACGTTTAAACAGAAGAAGCGAGACTTTGGATCAGTGAATTTGAAGCAATGAACAGGCACCCCCAAACCATAGATCAAAGGCCAAAGCCAAGGTAGGGTGACCCAAGACAACCCTCTAAAGCTGCAAGAAAAGAGCAATTCCATGAAGACAAAGAAGGATACAGGAAAATGGTGTGAGTTCCATAAGAGCTCAACTCACAACAAAAGTGAGTGTCGGGCCAAAAATTCACTAATGGCAAAGCTAAAGGCTTATGATTTAGACACATGTTCCAACTCTAAGTCAGAACTCAACAAGGGGAATGATAAAAGCAATCAGATCATTAACATGGAGCATACTGCCACTCTGGCCAACACCAAGATCTAGAAGAATGAACCTGAATATTGTGAGGAGGGGGAACGCCTCTTCCACTTACAAATGTGGGTGAAGGGTTCTCCGTTGTAGTTCATTATTGAAAACCAAAGCCAAAAGAACCTCATTTCAGTAGAGGTCTTGAAGTGGCTGGGCCTACTAATGAAAGCACATCTGTAGTTGTACACCATTGTGTGGCTTCACCTAGGATGAGATCGTTGTGTCAACGAGTAGTGTCGCCTTCACTACAACATCAAGCCCTTCATGGATGAGGTATTATGTGATGTTTCTCCTCTTGAAGCTTGTGATGTATTATTAGACAACATACTTTTGGAAGCGACATATTGTATATGAGTCTAGACCTTGCTCTGTGATTATTACTTTGGGCAAAGAGTTGTATAGGATACTAGAGGTTGCCCCACCTAGTACCATCTCTTTAATCACTGCAAAGAAATGCAGTAAGGTAATTGCCCAGACTAGGAATTTTTTTTCCTTATGATTCTCCCTAAGGGAAAAAGAGGGTTGTGGTCAAGACTTCTAAACAAGGCTCCTCTGCACAACATCAACAGATGCACAAGGTCATGGAGGAGTATAGGGAGATTTTTTCCTCACCTACAGTGGTACCTCTGCACTGTCAGGTCAAGCACTCCATTGATCTATCCCCAGGCGCGCCACTACCCAATGGAATGAGCTATGGACGCTCTGTTATGGAGAATGATCAGATCAAGAGGTAGATTCAAGAGCTATTGTGGAAGGGGCATCATGCCAAGCTCAACACCCTATGGGAGCCTGATTGTATTGGTATAGAAGAAGGATGGGACTTGGAGACTCTCTATTTACTATCGAGCATTGAACAAGATCACTATCCAGAATAGGCACCCAAACCCATGGATTAATGACCTTTTGTACTAGATCAAGGGGGCCAAATATTTAAGCAATATTAACTTGAAGTTTGGTTATCACCAGGTATTGAACCTTATGATGTGTGGAATAATTCCTTCAAATATAAGGAGGGCCTTTTCGAATGGTTGGTCATGCCTTTCAATTTGACGAATGACCTCACAACCTTCATGAGATTGATGAACGACATATTGCGACCCTTCACCAATGCATTTGTGGTGGTGTTTTTAGATGACATCTTGATCTTCAACGAGAGATGGGAAGAGCACCTCCACGATATTCATCAAGTCCTTCAAGCCCTGGGAAAACACAAGTTGTGTGAAAATTTGGAGAACTTTTGGCATGACCCAGATTCAGTATATGGGGTACATCAATGATGAGCAGGGTGTGCATGTAGACATAGCCAAGATACAAGTCATTCGGTATTGGCCAGCTCCAACCACTCTAACAGAGCTCTGCAACATTCTGGGTCTTGGCAATTTATATCGTAGGTTCGCATTGGCGTTCTCTCATATTACTTATCCTTTAAGTCAAGTCACCAAGGGCATAGTCAAATTAAAGTCTTTATGGTCCGAAACCCAATAGAAGGTGTTTTATGAGTTGAAGTATTGCCTCGGCTTTGCACCAATCCTCACATTACCAGACCTACAACAACCATTTGAGATTGAGACATATACCTATAACTATGCTATTGGTGTAGTTCTTACTCAATAAGGGCATTCAGTGGCTTATAAAAGTGAGACACTTTTAGACACACTAAAACAGTATCCTACTAATGACAATGAAATGTATTCCATTGTGCAGCCTTGTTGTCAATGGAAGCATTAAATTCTGGGGAAGGAAAAAATCATCCACACAAACCACCGACCTTTGCAGTTCATACAGACACAAGGGAAGTTGTAGAGTGATTGCCATAAAAAATGGTCCACCCACCAAAAAAAGTTCCATTTGAACATTAATTAAAAGAAGGGAGGCACCAATAATGTTGCACACTGCCTTAGTCACCACCAGTCATGGCACTGATCACTATGTGTAGAAAATCCTGTAGATTCACAAGCTCATGTAATCTACTAAAACAAGAGACAAAATCCTACTTCTACTTTTTACAGTAGAAGCCCATAAACATCGAGAAAACAATAACCAATAGAGGAAGGGAATCAAAGGCACATAACACAATAGATATTTGGGGAAATCCATAGCCCAAAACCCCACTATCTATTTTGTATTAATGCAGAAAATCAATGTGAAATTAGAATTCTTGTTCTCTCAAGAACAATCCTAGCACTCAGAAAATTCAATCTCTAACTCATAAGCAAGCTCAAGGCAAAATCGTAGCCTCTTCACAAGCTGTCCAAATATCTATTCCAATGTGTAATTCCTATGAAGGATAGCTTGTATTTAAAGGGAAATAAAGCCTCTAAAAATAGCACAACCCCTCAAGGATCACTTCCTGATTGCATGCACTATCAGTGCAACTCAGAGAAAGCTAAAACAATTAGTACATTGTCCCTTCACTCTAGTCTCAACTGGGTCTTTCTCAGAAACGACATGCATGAGTTTATGATGGTGTAATATTCAGTTAACTATAGTAGAACTAATTAGGTCACTAGTGTCCCAACTGACTATTTACTCACTATTAGTTCTAGAAACTGATTGGAACTAATTTAATTGGACTTAACTCAATAAATTGAGTTAACTAATTATAACTCATTCATAACTCATCCTTACCTCCTATAAGTTAGGGAGAACATATACATGTCTTTTAAAAGACTTCCAATTCGATTTTCCTATATTAATTAGGTTAATTAAACTTAATTAATTATTTTCAAGTTTCTACAACAAAAGAATTCTATTTTAATTCACAGTTTAATTCAAGGACAAATTAAACTAGAATTTCTTGTTGCCATTTCTCAACACTCCCTCTCAAAAAGAAAGGGATTATCCACTACCCTGATCATGTCTCTGTGAAACTCGAATTTACATCTTGGCAATGCCTTTGCCAAGATGTCAGCATCTTTATCCTTCATGGGAATGTAATCTAACAACATGATCTACCTCAATACACAAGCTTTGAGATGATGATACGAGATATCTATATGCTTGGACCGATCATGAAAAAATGGATTTTTAGATAGTTTGATACAACTCTGATTATCAAAATAAATCATCGTTAGATCCATCTACTGACCAAAAAAACCAACCAGGATCTTCCTCATCCAGGTAGCCTCACATGCCGCTTGACTTGCAGCCACATACTCTGCCTCTTTCAAACTGCGTACAACCAATCTTTATTTCTTGTTGTACTAAGAAATTGCAGTTGACCCAATACTAAAGATTCCTCCTGATGTGCTCTTCCTGTAAGATGGATTCCCTGCCCAATCTACATCGATGAAGCCTTGAAGCTTCACTCTCTCTGTTTATTTGTACCACAACCAAAACTGAGTAGTGCCTGTGAGGTATCTCAATACATGCTTGGCCACCTTCTAATACAACTTGGTAAGCCTAACCATCGCTTCACTATGTTGGTTAATTGCATAAATATATCTAGTCACGTGTTCAATACATGAGTGAACCCACAAGCTACCCGTAAACAATAGCTTGCACTGCTTCTCATGAAATAAAATTCTCCTTCATCTAGTGACCAGCTAGAAGAGTCTCCAAGGGTTTACTTCTCTCGATGCGAAATCTCCTAAGTATCTCATTGCCATACTTTCCTTGAGAAACAAACAACTCCCCATCTCCCTGCCATACCTCCATACCAAGAAAGTAATGCATGAGCCCCATGTCCTTCATCTCAAACTCCCTTGCAAGGTCCTCCTTGCAAGATTTGTTGAGCTTCTCATCACCTATCAGCATGAGATCATCTACATAAACTACAATGATCAAAAGCTTACCATCCATTACTATGTAATACAGGTTCGCATTTGCTTCACTCTTCGTGAAGCCCAACCTAGTGAAGTAGCTACCTATCTTGTTGTACCAAGCATGGGGTGATTTCTTCAGCCCATACAACACTCTCTTGATTTGTCACACATGTGACTCATGGTTCAATGTTTCAAAACTTTTGGGTTGCTCTATGTACACCTCTTCCTCAATCATTCCATTGAGGAAGTCAGTAGTCATATGCATTTGTTGGATTCTCCAACCCATTTGTGCAGATATTGCCAAAATAGATCTGTTATATGAGTGCCTTACAATAGGAGAAAAGGTCTTATCATAGTCGATCCCCTCTATCTGGGAAAAGAAATGGGCCACAAATATGTCCTTATGCTTCTCCACACTACCATCTGTAGCTTGCTTTACCTTGTCAAGCCAACGAGAGCACACAACTGGCTTGTCATTTGGTATCAAGACCACATCTCAAACATTGTTTCAAACTATGGAGTCATACTCCTCCACCATCACATCAACCCAAACTGGCTTCTACACTCCTTCCTAAAAGGAAAATGGCTCTGTCACAACACATGCACCCATAAGTGCCATGTATCTAGTGCACCTCTCTAGTGACCTCCTCTGCCTGCACTAAGAAAAGGGTGCTCCCACATTCTCCTGTGCATCATCCAACAATCTGTCAGCCTCTTAAGTACACTTTCTTCCTTCTTTGGAAGACTCTGCTTGAGTGGATGTCTCCACTCCCATAACCTCTGCTTGTGGCTACTACACATCAATATGAGGCTCCTCAACCTTAGGAAATAAAAGTTCCTCCTTCGCATCTAGCTCAAGCTTCCTCTTAAAGGATACTCTAATGGCCTTCTCCTCATCAAACATGACATCCCTGCGAACCACTATCATCCAACTGGTTTTCATGTACACCTGATATTTGTGGGGAGTATCAATGTAGCCCACAAAGATCCCCAACTTTGTTGTTAGCTCAAGCTTCTTCCATGCATCTTTGGTCACATGGCAATAAAATGATGAACCAAAAATCCTGAAGTGACCAACATTTGGCCTCTTACCGGAATAAGCTTCCTCTCGTGTTTTACTCTCAAGTATCCAATGTGGGCTATAGTTTTGAACATAAATTGTTGTGTTTCATGCCTCAACCTGCAAGTGTAATGGTAGGCCTTGATCATGCAACATCGCCCTTGCTTCCCCTACTATGATCCTATTCTTCCTCTCAGCAACCCCATTCTATTGAGGGTTATGAGGTGTTGTCAACTATCGTTTAATCCCTTCTACTGCACAAAAGTTCTTAAAATCATTGGAGACATATTCTCCACCGTTATCACTACCGAGAGCTTTAACCTTCTTTCCTGAATCTTTCTTGACTAATTCTTTGAATTCAAAAACTTTGTGAATGTCTGATCCTTTCTCTGCATGAAAAATATCCAGCATTTATGAGAATAGTCATCTACAAATAAAACATAATACGTGTGTTTTCCGGTGGATACTATTGAGAATGGTCCACACACATATGAATGGACTCTCTCCAAAATAGACTCTAATCGACTGTCTCTATCTTCAAATGAAGACTTGGTGTATTTTCACAAAGTACAACCCTTTCATGTATCAACTTGCTCAAGCATACCTTTTGGAAGTCCCAGAGAAATTTGTTGCAATACCTTCAAAGCCCCATGATGCAAGTGACCAATCGCTTGTGCCACAACTCGCCGATGTCTTGACTGAACATCTTTTCTTATTTTAAACTCGAAGGAGCACAATCCTCTACCACTATCTTATAGAGATTCTGAACTGGAATCCCTATCTTCTTTACTTGACTTGTGGCTATGTCTTGAAGCAACTCCTTTCCTTTCGAGAAGGTCACATCATAGCCTCTATCCTCAAGCATGGAAATGGATACCAAGTTCTTCATCATTCCGGGTACATGCATAACATTCTTCAAGATGAATGGAGCCACATTCTCCCTCTAAAAGGTAATAGTGCCTACACCAGTAACACTATACTTACTGTCATCACCCATCTCGATATGCATCTTGAGATCTTTCTCCTCCAGTTCACTAAATAACTCTTTGTGCCAATCATGTGGAAAGAAGCTCCAATGTCTAAGTACCAGACACTTCCCATCATTGAAGACACCATGCATGCAATGAGGGAAAAGTCCAATTTGACTTGGGAGGCCAAATCCTCACCACCACTCCTCCTGAGGACTTCTCCTTAGACTTCTTCAATGCATAATTTGTAGCAAAGTGACCCATCTTGTGACAATGAAAGCATTTAACTTTCGTCATGTCCTTCTTCTTACCTCCATCATAGGAATATCATTTGGAAAGAGAAATTTTACCTTTCCCTTCCTTTCTTAATCGCTAAGGCACAATTCTCTTCATCATCAGTCTTTGATGAAGAGCCATCCCTGGTGTTCCTCCTCATCTCATTCTGCATCAAATTAGACCATAGTTGTTGTAGTGTTTTCTTTTCAATAATGTACAAAAAGAACCAACTTAAGATCGTGGATGAAAAATGATTTCAACAATAGAAATCACTACTAAACATTGTAGATCTGCAACTATTGATAGAAACAAAACCTACCAAAGTTCTGATCTATGCTACAATCATACTTAAACAGTGAAATGAAGAGTAATAACCCCAAAACATCCAATGGAAACCAGATTTGTAAAGAATAATTTTATTACAACACCTGTGAAGGGAACAAATATATGTTACCAGTCCCCCCTCTATGGGATGGGTTCTTGGCAATCCTCAAATGCTTTCAACTTCTGTAGAGTCTCTCTCCTCTATCATGCATAAACCTGACAAAAATATGGTGTGCGACAATGAAAATAATCAAAGTTACAACAGTGAGTGTAGCAATGAAAATAATCAAGAGTGAAAAATGAATGGAAAGCCCTCCTATTTATAACAAAATATTGAGTTATCCTCGAATAATGAGCAGTAATAAAATATTATTGATCCCATTCTTGGAATAACCACCTAGAATATTTTATTGCATTTGTTTAGGAGGGAAAATGTATTTAAACTTTTATTTAGAAATAATAAATAAATAAATGATTTATTTATTATCTCAATGAATTAGTTAAGGAATAATAAACAAATAAGGATTTATTTAATTATTCCTAAGGGATTTAGTAAAATTTAATAATAATTAATTAGTGATTAATTAATTCTTCTTGGAGAAAAATAAGGTACATAATGATTTATCTGTTTATTTTTTATGATTGGGTCAAATTTAGCAAGGAATATTAATAAAACAATGGTTTGATTAATTATTATTCATGGGTTTAACTATAAATTACTTAATAAGGGTGGTTTTTTAGGTAATTTCTTACAGTGAAAGCAATTTTACTATGGTAAAATTTGCTTTACACGGTGTACTGTGATCTATCTAGTAAATTAGACTAGATGATCAATTTTTTTGTGATAACAGATTGCCCCCTAACATACGAGTGCTAGGAGAAAAATGCATGACTGAAGTAAGTTGCAAAGACACAATCACTTAGACAACACAGGGCATTCCAGGAGAGAGAGAGAGACCAATGAAGTTGAAGCTGAGAGAGGATAATGACAGAGGGGGCGAGACTAATGCCAATCTCCTTTTTTTTTTTTTGAGGTACTAGACCTCAATGAAGCGGGGGAGGCATACCTATACCCGTCGAGATAAATTAGTACAAAAATAATGGTTACCGAGAAATATGAAACTATGAAATAAAGTACATGCTAAATGGTACATGACACGCTGACATAACAGGGCCAGAAAATAATACAATGTGTCCCATATACCTAATACACCTAGTAAAAACATGAGCCAAGAATGAATACAATAATATTTGAGTACATGAAGTACAAAGTCCCTTCCCTCAAAAAATGGGTGGGAGGGAGGGTAGAACAACTAAAGAAGCCCTGCTGAGCAAGGAAGGGCTCTACAAAATTGAATGGATCATTTGGAGGAGACGTTCATGCTATAAACACTGCGATTGGTAGGAAAGGAAACCACCAACTTTGCGGAATTGCATTTGAGGCTGTAGCATAGTAGGTATGCATCCGGGCATGTCGGTGGCTACTTGAAGGGCTACCCCCTATTGAGGTCTGAAACATCTCACACACACCCGAGAATCACCGGTACAATTTGTTGCATCACTAGACCATCAAGTGTATGGATAATGAACATGAAGTGACCATGTCAAAGGGAAATAATGGGACCCTCTACTCGATGCAAGGCACCAAAAAATAATGGAAGTTGGAACTGAGATACACTACCCTCTAGGCCGTTCTTCTCGAATAAATGAGCTGATGTCGATAAAATAGGGCTCACGATAGATGAGGCAATGAGGATCCTCAACTAAAGAACAAGGGAAAATAGTAATGTGACTGAAGGGCCAACATCAAGGATAATGGGAGAATGGTACTAAGGAACAAACAAATGACTACCCTTGTCAGAGCATAAAGTGCATGGTTGACCTGGCAACAACTGACTCAACTTCAGAGGGGATGGGGATAGTATGAATGGAGACCAAAATGGGCAACACAAGATGAATGGTATGGATGTAATATTGTGACATGATATGATGGGACATGAAATAGACTCCAAAAATGCAAGGGTGACTCATGACAGATTCTCTGAACAAGGGTGACTTGATGATGCTACCACACAGACTAGGCCCGGTGGGAACCATGAAAACATGAGCAAATGATGGTTACTTAGTACGAAAATAGATATATTGTACGACAAGTATTAAGAGGAGGTGGACCTAAAAGTACAAGTGTCCCTTATGGCGAGAGCCGATTTTGAGAGGCGACGAAGTGACCTTTCTCGGAAAAGTGGTTTTCGGGTGAAGTGTCAAATCATCAAAAACTGAGGAAGACCCATTATAAAGCTTGGTGAGAGCTTTCCATTCGTTGTGACTGTTTGTTGAACTGCTATGTTCTAGTTGCAATGAGTGATAGAAAAATTTGGGATTTTTTTATAAAAGGGTATTTACCCTCCAATTTGAGAGGAGCAGAAGGCCCTAAATCTTATGGAGATCGTAGCAGACAAACCTACCATTAGAATCAAGATCTACGACTTTTAGGCAAGTGGCCTTACTTGTCTAAGGATGGCCTTAATGCTTCTTGGAACAATGGTTCCTGGTGAAGAATTAAGGGAAGAGGAAAACGAGAATGAACTGGTAGAGGAGGTCTAGAATCATCCTCATCCATGAAGTTAGACATGGGGACTATGTGGACATAGAGAAGAGTATTTGAAGATATGGTATCAAACATCTACGATATGTGATGTGCATATGGCTCGCTGGAGAGGCCAGTAGGACAAAATATCCAAGGAATGGGAGGAGAATTGACCATATCTAGATTCGGTGGGATCTAGGCTGAGACTTAATTGAGAAGATGGCCAGCGGAAAACCATCATGCCCCCAAGCATGGGATACTGGTCTCATATGAAAAGTTGGGAAGGATTCTCCCTATTAGGAAGATTTTGTGGAGTGCCATTATGTTTCGAGTGCTCAAAAAAGGGATTCGAGCATCTCG
Source organism: Pinus taeda (assembly GCA_000404065.3). Taxonomy (NCBI): domain Eukaryota; kingdom Viridiplantae; phylum Streptophyta; class Pinopsida; order Pinales; family Pinaceae; genus Pinus; species Pinus taeda. Next base: position 4,562 of record APFE031695863.1, on the reverse strand, counting down.
CCTAACTTGGCATGAGATCCTCCAAAGGAGATGCAGGGACCTATGTTCCCCCTAGTATGATATGGGCGTGCCGGATGTATTTAGATCTAAGGGCTCCAAATTTTTTTATGATACATAATATGATTATGCAGTTTGTATGACGATGATGGTTCACCATTCGTGTGGTTATCTTCTGTGTTATACATGTGATAAATGCCAATATATAATGTTGTTTGCAATGGAATCTACATAGTGATTTTGGGCTCTAGCTACATGACTGAATGCAATGGTTTCAAATTCACGTACTAATAGCTTCACTCATAGATATTTTCTAAATAGTACTTGGTTATGCACGTGATACACACTGTTCAATTGCATGACAAGTAGCAAGGAATCTAAACAAACATGAAGATGAAGGATGCAATGAGCGAGGACACCGACTAAAAAGCCTGTCACTACATCATATTCAGCTTGATTATTGGTGGCATATCCAATGCTCACGCCATTTGACAGGACTAACGTATGCAAGAGGTTAAAAATGGCCCAGGGTTTCAAGCCTAGATTATGAGAGAAGTTACTCACACCATCGGTATGGCCGATATACAGTGTGGAGGATGGATCCATCTAAAAGGTGTGAAAGACAACAGACGAGATGATGTGATCTACCTAACTACATGGTAGAAATAAAGACACACAAATCAAAGGGATGTATTTTGAACAACATTTCTAGAGGTAGAGGGCATTGGGAGAATTAGGAAGGAGATGGCCTTCGAAATCCTCATGAAGGAATGCCCCCTTATTCAAATGTAAGGGTAATCAGGGGTAAGCATAGCTTCCATGGTGTCCTCATTAGGCTAGGGGATGGGCCAACGTGAGGAAGGTTGACTACATGATGCGACGAAATTACTTGGTGCATCAACCTAAGGAATAAGGTTCACATGCATATCATCTTGAATGGTAGATGATGGATTGGTAGATAGAGGGTCCATTGATGTTGAGACCTCAGATTCTATCAAAAATGGTTCGAGAGAAATGCATGCAACAACCTTAGGAAGTTTTGTTGGTGAGGAAATCAAGGATGACGACAAGTAAAGAATGGGGGCTATGGTGTCCATCATCTCAACATCGGGGGAGGGGATCACAATAGAGGGGTCAGAGTTTCCCTGTTTTGGTTGATTGGTGGTAACACAAATCACAAGTAGAGGAGTAGCGACTCTACTACAAGTGGCATCATATTCATAGATCGCCCCAATGGAATCGTGAAACTTGTTGAGACGAGGGAAACAATGGGAATAATGACCATGGAGATCACAAAGGGCACAAGGGTGGTTTGTGCGAAGCATTTTGAGTTTCTTTGGTGGGACTGGTATGTCAACATGGACTTTCAGAATATTCAACTCAAGGAATGCTTCATGAACCAAAGGTTTAAGTTGAAGAAGTTAAGGACAATTTTTGGTGGAATGCCCAACAACTTCACACAAAGTGCATGACTTTGGGGCCTTAGGGGCTGGAGGAGCTTGGGGAGCCCCGTCCTTTGAATATTTCTTTTTGGCTTTACCCCCCTGGCTAGATGCTTTCACAACAGGGGTTGGTTCCTATATAGGTTGTGATGGTACTGAAGTAGCGACAGGGGTGATGGGGACCAGTTGAACTGGGGTCAAAGCATGATATGGTCATGGTTGACTAGGCAGAATGTTTGTAGGGGGATCAATGTACCATACTTGGATCCCAAGAGTCATGTTAGGAAGGACCAACAAAGCCATGATAGGTATAGAAAAAATTCTCAAAGGGGGGGAATAAGAAAGGTGTCAAGCCAGCAGGATAATATTCCGATGGAATAACTCCTGGATCGTTGAGACTTGATGGAACTATTCCACGTGGGAACATAGGAGAAGCACCCACAAATGGAGAAGGTCCTGGGGGACTGGTTCGAGAGGGTTTAGTTGTGTTTCTAGGAAAACTAGTGTCTATTCAGATCTACTAGTCCCACTAAGACGAGTAGCTATCTTAGAAACAAACAATTCAAAGTAACTTGTGTTTTCCTTATGAGAGATAGATGAGAGAGAAGCAGAGAGTACCAACCTTAGTATTTCACTTGGCTCCTTGCTTGTTTCCTCTCTCTTTTGATAGATCTTGCCACTCCTTTCTCACTTGTCCTGCTTCAAAGAAAACCTATAGAGGCAGCGCAAGAAGAAACCATCAAAGCATAGAGAACTATGATACCATAAACAATGTAGAATCACAAGTACATTAACCATACAAATGCATACACAAATACAAGAATTAGAAATATGCAAGTATATGGAGGAAAACTCAAATAACTTTATTGATAGAAGTAGAAGAGAGGATTACAACCCAGCTGTCTGATCCAGCACCATCCTCCTAGCATGAAAGCCCTCTTCACCTCATGAAAAGCTAGATCACCCAACAATATAATGTCTCAATGAGAAACCAACGACACTTCCTTACAAATTACAAAATTCCAGCTTTTGGATCTCTAGGATGAGGGATCCATATATAGATATTTGTAAGGGGGTGAGTAAGCTTTTGGATTTTTGATTAGTGTCATTTCACTAATAGTTCTTGGTTCCACTTGGAGATTCCATGATCTCTTACTCATCCCTAGGCGAATTCAGAGAGGCAAGTGTCATATGAGGAGTTTCTAGAAGATTCTCTGAGTTTCCACCTAGCAAACTACCTCTGCCATTTGTCCGCTCTCACTCAACGCACCCTACAGAAGGACTTTTCAGTATGCATCGCACCCCTTCTGTGTAATAGGTGAGATGCATTGCACCCTCAACATGGAGCAGTCTGTATGGTCTAGTTTTGACCAGTTCTGAGTAGTTTTTTAGGGATAACCTCTGGGAAATGATGTAATCAGTTGAACTTGATCCTTTAGGATTTGAAACAACACTTTTAGGGTTTGAGAGCCCTTGGTTTATTGACATATGTGATTGGGGTTCTAGTGCCCAAATATGTCTATAACAGTTGCCCCCTAAAGCATGAGGTCGTAAATCTTCTGATGTCGGGTGAAATGATTTATCATGAGGATCCGAGATTTTTTGAAAATAATGTAAACTTTGAAACGGGAACCCATACTATTACCCGTTTTGTAGAGATAGCAAAAAAGTGACTCGATTTCGAAAAGGGGTTATGCAGAACACACGTGTTTTTTAAAACTTAGTTTTTGG